>JAOVYW010026175.1:0-30998 GCA_025775045.1 Hiodon tergisus | reverse complement strand
AGAAGCTGGTTAGTGATGAGACCACAGAAGCTGGTTAGTGATGAGACGGGAGAAGCTGGTTAGTAATGAGACCGGAGAAGCTGGTTAGTGATGAGACCACAGAAGCTGGTTAGTGATGAGACGGGAGAAGCTGGTTAGTGATGAGACGGGAGAAGCTGGTTAGTAATGAGACCGGAGAAGCTGGTTAGTGATGAGACCACAGAAGCTGGTTAGTGATTAGACCGCAAAAGCTGGTTAGTGACGAGACCGGAGAAGCTGGTTAGTGACAGAATGCCTCTATGTCCAACTGCCTGCTTTGTACAGCAAGTCACGGTCACATGACTTGCAGCAGTCCATTTTAGTGAACATGGCGGTGTACCCAATAAACTGGCCACTGAGTCAACATGTAAAGATATATGTGACCGGTGCACCTTTCTTTGACTTGATGATCTTGTTGGTTCAAGAGAAAGAGGTAGGTAGATGGTTAAACCCAACACTTAAAAAAAAAGAAGACAATTTAGTATCACTAAAAACAAAAGATTATTATAGCATTGAACATGAATGCTTACATATTTTCTAGTGTTCATTCCCGCCAAACTGCTTGCCAGTGTTCTTATTTTCCTGCGGTGTGTGGAGGCTTGCAAAACACAAAATTAACTAATGGTGTTATATGGTTACTTGTGAACGCAAGGCATTCCTTTCCTGTTCCTCAAAAGCCCACCAGGTGGGGTCATTTCCTAATTAAATAAATATTTTGTCTGTCAACGACCAATGGTCAATACATTTCGTTTATAGCGTATATAGTAGATAATTATGTGCAGTCCATACTAATATTCTTAAACAATTGTTGTTGCTTTTTTTTGTTTGTTTTTTAATCACCATAACAGTGGTCTCACATTCCTTAAGCCTACTACTTGTCAATATGCAATACAAAAAAATAGACATTAGGTATGATCTTCCTGAGAAAATAATCTGATAAATTCTTAAGCATATTTTATTAATCTGTATCATAAAACTCTCTAAAACGCTAGAATTCTGCTACCTGGTTGGTTGAAAGTCGCATTGCTTGGAATTTACCATTGTCAGGTGTCTGTTTCATTGTGTACATATTCATATTAATATAAGTATATACAGTAATTCTGACTGCTATGGAGATAACCGGCCTGACACACTTAAGAGTACTGGGCACATAATTTTGTATCCAAAATCCATGGTATATTTACAACGTAGCCTTATCATCCATTTGTAATTATTGATTGAGTAATGGGGAAATAGATTTATTATGAGTTATTTCTTTATTTTGTATCAAACTTCATTAAAAGTATATTTATTGAAGATTAAGTGACATAAATACTTTTTTTGTAGTAGTGTGCAGTTCTCGCCACTAGGTGTAGATATGGCCTTAGGTTTCCTATTGATTTCATAACCTGGCCAAGGAGCTGCATAAATATTATTTATTCTTAACTAACTCTAAATAAGGTTCAGTGAATTCTCTCCAAAAGGTAAGTGGCTTGCCAGAAACCCCTTCCTCCATGTTCAGCACAGTAACTATTCATTTTTTAACATTCCGTTAAAATGTAATATCATGGTGATGTCAGGGTAACGTTATGCTGAAACACGCAATTACACAGACTGTGGACACTCCAGATCTTTGGAAATTCAGGATTAAATTTAAAAAATAACAAATACCATATAAAACAGCTAGAACTGTATCAGTTTATTTCTTAGCTGAGACATGGAAAGAAAATATCTACCAACAATATTATAATTAATTAAGTTATAAGTATATTTGTTATAATTATATTTAAGTAATGACATGATGATTATTTGTACAAAACTGCACTTAGCAGTTTCCATTATTCCATTATATGATCCATTAGATCACCTAAAGTGATAGGTAATAGACCAGAGAGGGTATTTGATGAAACACACCAGAATTGAAACATGCTTTGCTATATATTTAAAGGATTTAGTCATGTTTATTTGGGTACGATATAAAGAACAAAGGACTTCATTCTTTAGATTCATCATCAAGGTATGCATATACTCAAGGTAGATTAAATTCCTAACATTCTCTGGAAAAAAAAAAATACAGTTACTGTACATCCAAGGCATAATCAACTTAAAGTAAATATTGGCTCTGCTGTGATTAAATATTGGAGAAGACATAATGAGAGCACACATTCCAAAATAACATTCTTGATATAAGGGAACAGCATTTAATTAAAACTTGGTAAAATTGAATGGAATACCACCTCTAGTCCTACTACAATACATAGATGCCCTAAAAATGTATATAGTAAAAACATATATATATATATATATATTTATATATATATATATACTTTTTTTTTGTTAAATCAAATAGACAGCCCGAGGGGGCCGTTTTGTGTGCAATTCAGAGGTAGAATAGGCAGGCAGAATGCTCTAAACAAGTTTAACCGGGGCATGGCAGTTAGAGCCAGATGTGCCAGTGTGAGTATCACTAAAATGGAAAACCTGCAGGGTTTTTACTCTGTGACGGTGTCACAAGTATATTATGAATGGTCCCTCACACCAAAAAACATTCAGCCAACAGCGGTCCTGCGGTCTGGAATAAGAGGCCCTCACTTGTTCAGGGTGACAGACGGGCTTGCTGTCGGCAAAATGGGCTAAAAACAGCACAGTACATTGGTGCAGAATGAATCATATCAGAATGCACAACTCATCGTGCCTCATAGATGGGCAGTGATGGCCGACGACCTAGTCGAGTGACGCTCCTGTCAGTAACGCAGAAGAAACTGCTCCGCGTGCGGTTTGATACAGAGTGACATGGGCGGTGGAAGAGCGGGGAAAAATTAGAAGCCCGGGTCTGGTGAATCCGGATTCCATCTGTTTTGCACTGATGGGTGGACCAGTATACAGTTTAAACTGCAGGAGACCCCATGGAGTCGACGTCCCGGTGGTATGCTTTGGAAACCGTTGTTAATTCAGCCTGTTCCGAAGAGCAAAACGATTACCGACTCTCTTTTAGGTCAAACCAGACTCTTAAACTGAATGCTTCAATTCTACTCTGAGACATTACGGTCTTCCGATGTTCTCAAATCAATGTAGCACAGGAGCCTCAATAGCTATGGTGTATCTGGAAAAAAATTCGCCTCTCTGAACTTCGAGATCCTCATAGGGATAAAATAAGATGTCCATTGAACTTCCATAAAGTTTATCTGAGAAAACATGGCTTTGCTCTGAGCAGTCCTATTAAAATTATGGAGAGCACTGTGTACATATTTCCACAGCTGCCAGGAAGGGACTTTCCCCGATCCCTGGGTTGAGGAGTTCCCTGACAGCTACCAGGAAGGGACTTTCCTGCTCTCGATTGGCTGAGGCAGGCACTCCGGCTCCCCTATAAAAGGGGCTGAGACCTGGAGATTGTTCAGACCTGTCATTTCGGTTAGTGTTTGTGAGTGAAATAAAGCCTAGTGATTTGAATTTGAATTTGTATTTTAAGAATCTCGAATTGAATGTGCAGTCACGGAAATGTCCAAATTATTTAACATTTTAAAGTGGAATGTGAGAAATACAAACAAGGGAAAACTGCACACAGGTAAGACAGACAGGGGTCGCAAATTGAAGCTCACTGGCCCAGACAGAAAGACACTCCAAAGGATATTTATTAAAACTAAAGACCAATGCTCACCAAAATGACCCTGTATAAACTATAACGTCCACCCTATGGTTCAAACATTGTTTCCTCAAGATCTGCCCACATTCCAAGACTATAATGCCCCCATTAACACTGCTAAATTGATTTAAAAGCACTATCATGAACTGGAATGAAATTGTTTTTCCATGGCCTCCCCAATAATCAGATCAACCAGATCGACCAGATCGACCAGATCAACCAGATCAACCAGATCAACCAGATCAACCAGATCATCCCTGAACCTGCATGGAAAGTTCTGGGATACAGAGTGTGGAGTTGATTTCCACTTTCTTCCTATCTTAAAGAACTGGAGGCTTTCCTTCTTTAAAATTTTTCCAGTAACCCGCTAGAAGTGTTAGAAACACTTCTGACATTATTCGAAGATGGGTTGAAGCACTAAAGGGAAAGGGTGTCTCAACCATGTATTATCTAATAAAAATAAAATTTCTTAGTGTTTCCATTATTTTTCCATCTGACCCCCTGAAAACATATCTATAATGAAAATAAGCAGGTAGTTCTTTTAACAAAACAGTAAAAACGTAAACCTACTTCTAGCAGAGAGCAGTTGTCTCCTATTTATAAACTGCAGTTTGCCCCTTTTCAAGGTCCCACAAAGACAAAATTAGAACAGACCCCAGGCAAAATTTCCCTCAAAAGTGCAATTCATTTAATCCACACAATGTATGTGAAGAAATCTGTTATGCGTCCCTGGGGGGAAAAAACCCAAAACATTTTTAAAATTTTGAATTTGTCGTCCTCACACTACACAAACTTTTCTGTCCACAGCGCATCATTTCATCCTATGGGCTCTGGGCTTGTCAGTGCCTGCTAATGCCAGCTGCCACTTCAGATTCTGGGGAACACAAACAAACTGCTTCTGTGGCAGTGCTCGTTGATGACGAGTTTGCCCACGGACAGTGGAGTCGAAGACAAAACTAATTGTAAGAAGGAGTTTGTTACACTGCAGCCAACCAGTTACTAGCTTAGACTAACCCTGCTAGCTACCTTTATAAAACTAAATGTAAGAAGGAGTTTGTAAAAGACTTGAAATGAGTGAATAGGAGGAAAGACAGATTGTGACTGGGGCTGATATTGCAGAGGGTGGGAAATTAGTTTCTATAAAAATGGGAAAAGGACAAAGGAAAAGAAACAAAGCTGGTAAACCTAAAAGCCTAATTGTATATGGTAATGTATATTAAATTAATTATCTATGATATAGAAATATTTTTTTTTAATTATATATCTTTATATATTATATAATATAAACATATATGACACTGTTTGCATACTACTTCTCCCATACACACAGTTATGTAAACGGTTCTGGAAAAAAAGGCTAAAAAGGCTAACTGGCTAATATCCATTAATTTATTTAAGAAGCAACTGTATAAAACAACCACTTTCCGTAAACAAACGAAAACGTTCCATGCCATCGTTCCGTTGTTGAAAAGGGATCCATTTTGTCATGCAGTTTAGCAAACTGATACATTTAAATCATGTAGCTCAAATTACTTTCAGAAAATCATGTACAATATTTATCTGAACATGTTCTGGAAAATGTAGGTAAAATCCTGAGAGATTACTCAGTGCGGGTTGCCTAGAAGCAGTTTCTAAAAGAGCAGATTATGCATATGTTAAGGACAAACACAGTGATTCTTATTTCTTCCTTAGATTAAATTTTTAGACTTTCCCCAATGAACACTTATTATTAATTTAACAAATTTTAAACATTCAGGCTAACCAATGGCAATAACAGCTGTATTTCTGCTTTCCTTTTTTATACCATTATAAATTCTAATTCTAAGAAGTTTCTAAGAAAATACAGATCGCTCTTTACATTGTCAGGAGCACCTGACACTTAAATCCATTCAACAACAAAAACACACACACGCACAAGCACACACACACACACACACACACACACACACAATGACCAACTCCATGGCCATTTTAAATAGTACGATTATGAAATCAAACCATGCATTTCCTTACCAATACAAGTCATACGTTAAAAGAATAAAGGGAGAGTTTGTGAGTCAGCAGCAGCGGATGGTGGAACACATCTCAGAGGATATGATTGATGGACCAATATATATCCTTCTATGTCATTGGCGCTGGTTATACAGGGCATGGAAATATTAGAGTTTGTTTTCCTCCCCTTCTCCCCGGCATGAGAGAGATAAACTGTGGTCAATCTGAAGAGGGTTCTCATCTCCAGTGTAGTCTGGGCACCAAGAGCCAGTAATCAAGAAGAAACGACCTGCAGTGCCCTGCTGGCTGTCCCTCCAATCCTCCATTAGCTGCTGAAGCTGCAAAAGTATCAACCCAGCTCCTCACTGATTACTTGTAACACAGTTTTATTATATATGCATCTACTATTATGCCATTTTCCCAGCGAGGCATGCAGCCGGTGGCCACGCCCTCAAGCCGGGGAGGAGTGATGGTCAGCAGAATTGAGAGGGAGGAACCTAGTCACGCACCTGAGTGTGGCTAGTCACGCACCTGAGTGTGGCTAGTCACGCACCTGAGTGTGGCCAGTCACGCACCTGAGTGTGGCCAGTCACGCACCTGAGTGTGGTTTCACTAATGATAGACTCTTTAAAAGAGCTCAGAAAGAAAAGGCTGGATTGTGTGGCAAGTTATTTAAAATGTGTCATACGATTTGAACTGTTTGAGTTTCGTTTCCCCCCTGAAGCGGGAGGTTTTCGGTTTAAGTGCATAGTTTGTCTTTTATTTAAGCATTCACCACGTTTGTTGTGTTTGCTGGAATTGCGAATAAAAGGTGTAAACCCTCCCTCAATGCTTCAGTCAAATGCCGCTCTCAGACTGAGCACGCCCTCGTGTGCTACACCCTGCCTACAGAGTCCGGGGATCATTTGCCAGTGTTTCCCATTTGGTGCTGGGTTTTTTAAAACGTCCAATGACGTTGGTTTGATTGACTGATCTGTGAGTTAACAGGGTAAAGGAAACTAAAATTCATCACTGATTGCAAAGTAGGCTACGTTCATGACAAATTAAGTCCCAGCCACTGCCTACTAGCCTTCTGCAGATGTCTGAAAGTTTGCTGAGCATTTAAAAATAGTTCTCCGGACAGTTTTCTTTCAGTCAGCCAACCCACTTTCATAAATTATCTGTATTTTCTTACAGATAATCAAGCAGGTAAAAACAGGGCAACTGCAGCCAGTCAAACACAGAGGCAAAGCTAAGTAAAGTAAAATGTGAAAACAGTCAAACGTAATTACAACAGGCTTCAGTCACAGCATTAAGTAACTCACAAAAGGGGCAGAAGAAACAGTGTGTACCAGCTCTTCTGTCAAAAATCTGTAGCATCAGGAGATACTGGGTATTAATGTTTCTTCTAAAAGCCCTCTGGTGTTTAAGCAGGTGAACATAATTTGTATGTTTCAGTACAATGCCACGGATGCCCTAATAAATCTTCAGCGTTGTTTGTCCTTATTTCACAGGTGTCCAGAAGCGTGTTAAAACCAGAGGCTGTCTGTGCTGGCATTCCTCTGCTTTCCAGTATAACTCGTTCTTCCTTTTTATTTTATTTTTACGTTTAGCGTTTGTAGCATATGCAGCTAAACATCACAAAATACGTAGTAATGGACTACTTTTTTGTGTGAAAAATACAGAGCTAGCTAAAAACAAGAATAAAACACAGTTTTAACAACCAAAAAGTTTATTTTAAATCCCTGGGTGTATCGGCGCGCTGTGAGGTAGGGGCTCTGTGGTGATACAAGCGGACCGTGTCGACTTGAGTTTTCAGGACGGGAAATTTGTGAAAACTGCACAACTGTACAAGCGGAGGTGTTCTTGTTTTTGTTCTTATTGTGAAACAAAACAAGTTGTTTTTTCCGGTGATTGCTTGGTCGTCCGATGCCATGCTGTGTTTAGTTACGGTAAATTACTGTTTACATAAGCAGAAGCAGGACAACAAGGGTACAGTTTAAGTTGGTGGATGGAACTGGATCAGGGAAGGTGTCAGGGGGCAGTTATAGCCACCATCTTGTCTCGTTTCTTCATGTTGGTACAAGCAAAGAGCAGCAATTCAAGTTAAACTAAATACCTTTGACAAACTCTTCCTGAAGTAAAATTCAAATTTCGCATTCATTTCTAAAAGCACCGTAAAAATATTTACTGTAGCAATCTGACAGCATTTGATCAGATGGGAATTATGTGTTATTTTTCGGTGGGGTTGGTTTTCTGCGGGCAGTGATAAACATTCTGTTTGCAAACGCGCCAGCTTACATAACATATGATTGAGAAAATCTGAAGTTTTAAAAAATAACGTTGTTTCCGTGTGTGTGTGAAACAACCAAGCCTTCATTGACAATTGGAATACATTCTGGGCGAAGCCTAGCTTAGTGAAGAGGGACAGACTCCATCAGAGCTGCAGAGGTTATATCCTTTTATCTATAAACATAGGAAAGGTTCTGATTGGCTTTAGTTGGTTGGGCTAACTAGAGCACTGTCCTGGCTGCGCCCCTCAGTACTGCGCTGATGTCTGTAAAGAATCAGTGTGACTATTCGTCCAAATATAATTTTAGATAAATTGAGATGTAATTCCATTTATGTTAGTCCCCCCCCCAATGTTAGCAGTTCTACTGAGATTGTGTTGGTACGCTGAGTTGTCAAAATGTTATTTTATAATGGTGAGTGGTTTGACCTGTTATCAAAACATGTCTTTTTTTAACGGGCTTCCCATATCAAATTTAATTCAGATTAGCTGTTGTCAAGCCCACATTTATAAAAGCACACCTGAACCTTACTTTTTCAGACTAATATCTAACCTATCTATCTAAAACGAAACAGCAAACTGCATTTCGTAGAAGGTAATAACAACTAACGGACTCTTCAATCAGATTTTCCTGCAGGCCATGGCACAGAGACAACAGCACTTATCGAAGTTGTAAATGATAACCTTGTAACCTCTGATAACTGATCTCTGTTGGTACTAGTGCTTCTTGACCTTAGTGCTGTCTTTGACACTACTGACCACCACTGACCACCAGATACTTCTGATGCCTTTGCATTTTAAAAGACCTCCTAGTCCCCTACAATCCCCAGACATTACTTAGCTCACAAGAGGGACTGTTCCAAGAGTACAAAAATACATTCGGTGGTTAAAGCCTTCTCACACAGAGCCCCTCTACCAAGGAATAGTTCACCAAATTTTGTCCAGGAATCTTAATATTTAAAACCAGATTAACAAATGTTTGTACTACAGCCATTTTTGGTGCTGAGATAGAGGGTGGAATTTGGCCATTGAATCTTCCGGTGAAAAGAGCATTCCTTACTGTAGCCTCTCTATCAGTAGACACATTCCCAGTAGTCTGGCCATGCTATTAGGAGGAGAAAAATACTCTGATCACCTTCAGGGATATATTACCTTCCCTTCTCAATACATCTCAGTCTCAAAACATTTTTGCCATTTTATGCTGCCATAGTTTATTCCACCTGAGACTGCATAATGTTGCACAGCACTAAACGCTGAATTAATTTACGCTACCCTACCTTCCCTTGATTGCTTCCAACCATATTTTTCTTTTTCTGGCATGGGAGAGATAAGGTGTGGAGATAAGTTAGCTGTTCCTCCAGTCTTCCACAGAGTACTGAAGCTGTGGGGCTAATCAGCTCCTCACCGATTGCTTAATTATTAAGTTTATGCTACGTGTGTCCACTATGCTGTGGTTTTCCTGGAGTTTCGCTCGACTGCCTCTGAAATATTTTTCCAGTTTGGCACTGGTTTCATTCCCTCTGGAGAATGCTCTGTTCCATGCTTAGCAACAAATTCTATTTGTAAAAATGCGATATAACAAATACATTTTTTTGATTGTTTGACGTTTCTGTGTTTCATATATTTAGCCTGAATCTACAGAATTTTGTACGTCACTCTGGACAAGAGTGTCTGCTAAATGACAAAATGTAAAATGTAATGTAGTCACTTTTATAAACAGTATGTGTGCCAAGCCGGGGCACATTTTTCAAAGCTGTTAAAGTGGAGGTTGTTATGAGAATCCTGCTTCGATCAACTGGATCAGGTTTTAAACAACAACAAAAAAGACAAGGAAATAAATCCATATACATCCTCAGTTCTTTCAATATGAACAGCTCGTGTTGAAATGATAGCAGACAGAAGGCCGGGTGGGATGGAATCCAATTTTGACTGCAGGTTACCAGGAGGCTTAACACATCCAGGCCGGTAAGTGCAGTAAAAGCAAAATGTTGAGTGGTGACAAGGCAACCCTTAGAAAAGTCTCCTGGTTTTGCAAAGTCACCAGCGGCGAGAGAAGAGGGAGTCAGAGGGACTAACTAAAGTAGGCCTCAAGGCCACAGTGTAAAAAGGATACTTTGTAAAATAAATAGTTTGGAATGATATAAAACTTTAAACCAAACCTGTAAACACTTATATTTGTTACTAGATTTCAACCAGTTTGGCTAGCATTGGTACTGTGGACTGGATAATTGTTATCCTGGAAGACACCCCTTCCAGCGGATGATTCAGACTGTGGGATGCTGCCAGGAGCCCTGGGGACAAACTCAGGCTGGACGGACTGACAGCCTAGCAGTGGTGCCCTATTTGCAGCCAGGAACTATCTGTGCACCTGAGTGTGGTTGCGTTGATTGAACACAACCACCCTCAGTGGAATCAGAAAGAGCAAGGAGAAAATTTAGACTGAAAACTCTTTTGATGGCTGTGCATTTAGTTTTCTTTAGAGAAGTTTTTTGGCTTTATAATTTAGTTTTAAAAAGAAAGCTTAAAAACTGAAAAGGTTGGCGTTGATAAAAAAATTCTGTTTTCAACGTGTCTTGTTGAAAATTATACCAAATAAAATTCAGAAACAAGCAAATCATTTCCCTCCGTCTGATCGCTCTCGAAACCAGGCTCGCCCCGGCATACCACGGAATTTCACACAGACGTTTTCTTATGATGATAATACGTTGCATTACATCAAACTTGCCTTCTAATGGAATGAGCATGTCCAGGCTGTGCCAGTGGTCCACATCAGCAAGCAACCATGAAAGGCTTTTACTAATGAAGATCGGCAGTTGGGAGTACAAAGAGCCTTGGGCTTTCAGCGTACGTCTACACGGACCTTCATCATGAATACTGTGAAGGAGGAAATCACCAAACCAAAATACACACACCAGATCACACTTCTTCACTGTTCATGCCTACGGGCAATGTCGGATACGCACAGCAGTCTGGCTGTGATTTCCAAGTATCAAAAGGGCGGTCAATTCTCAATGGTAAAGGATACCTACAGACCACAATCAAGTTCTGCCCGCTTTCTTCTATGACAAAGTCCATACTAATGCTCACGCATCCCGGTCACCGTCGTTGATGACTTTGCCTTATTTTTTTTTATCAGGGCTCCCTTGTGCTTTAAGATAGTTATCCGCGTTCACTTGCGTTAACAATTTATGTAGCTGTTTACAAAGCCAAACCCGCACTAACAATTACACATCGTCCTACTGCAAGGAGGCCTCTGCGTGATACTACTGCCTCTCGGGTACAAATGGGCTGAAAAGGGGGACGCTCTCAGTGGTGCCTGCTGCAGATTATCTATTGGCTAGGAGTTTTTTAATGGACTCTCTTCGTCTTTCAGGAGATGCCAGAGAAGGATGAGTATGGAGGGAGAAAGAGGCGGGGGGCAGAAAGAAAAGAAATAGCTGAAAAGCCGCTTGAAAAGGGATCAGTTTTTTTTGTTTTGATAAGCATTCGGTAAGTAGCAGTCACGCATAAAACAGCAGTCACGCATAAAACACATGTGCGGCAGCCACATACGTAGTATACGTGTCACATGGCCATGCCACCTGGAGTTTCTATTTTTTGTTTACTGCCTACCGTGTTATTTAATGTTGTTCTTTATCCTGACCTCTTCGTCAGAATCTGCATAAACCTATTAAATTATTCTGTGACATTTCAATCTGTTTCCTTTTTGTGCCACCACTGGCATGATTTCTTGGTTGCCTGAGGACTTCAGGACATTTGAATCATGCTTTTTTAATAGCCAGTCCTTTAAATCCCCTTCTGCGGAAGAAGATGGATTGAGTATTAAAAACATTTCTCTTTAAAGGCAGAGAAAATAAATGCCGGGCTTTCTGGAAAGCCCGCCTTCAGCCATGTATCTTTTTTTGGCTGCTGTATAAACACCTGAGCCATTCTTGGCAAGATTTTTCAAGGTGACGTTTTCTTTAGTCCCCAAAGGATAGCACAGTTCAGTCCATTGCTTCAACATTCCACACTTTGACCTTTCATTGCATAGGTGTGCGTTATAGTGAACTGGGAAATGTTTTGATCACTATTTTTATCTACTTTATTTGCACAATTGTGGTTCTACACATGATCAGATTTGTGACAGGCTGATACATTTTGGACCGTACCTATGCGCAGAAACACCCCATGCACTGTGCCTAGGGGAAGCTAAGAAGCAATGAGGGACATAAATCTTTTAACATCTTCTTTTCAGAGTTTCAGACGCATAACTAATGTCTTGCCAGATGTCTAGGCATTCCTCTTTCCACCTAAAAATGTTGAGAAAACCACTGAGCCATTAAGTTTGAATGCAGTGTCTTTTATCTTGGTTATCTGGTTCAGAATCTGTTTGGGTTGTATTTAGACCTTTTTTTTGTTTCATCAGTCCATTTTAATTTCAATAAATTACATTTTTATACTTAATACATAATATACATATTTTTGGTAGCATTTTAATCAAGGCAACCTCTGATATGCTTTAGAGTTGAACCAAACTGATTACATGTACTGGTACGTTACGTCATAAAAAGTAGCTCATTCAGCAAGCAAGTTCCCATTATTTTGTCTGTCCCCTCTCTGTGTGTATGTAGATATATATATTCTCAGAAAAATATAAACACAGCAGGAAGTCACTGTAATGTTTCACAGATTGGCGCTGTCAGTCAGCCCTTTTGCCTTGTAAGCACTTCATGGTTTTTGCCTTAGGGAATTCATATGACCTTAACTGCATACTGCAACTCACGACACACATAGTTGGTTTCCTAATTCAGCAGAATCAACAACTCAACAATGAACCACCCGAGAGAAGTGACAGAACTTTCTGCATTATTCATTGAGGGAAAAGAATTGGAGGAAGAGAATTGCAATGCAGTTATATTTGTATTGTGTACTGTATTCATATAATAGCTATATTCACATTTAGTTAATAATAATCCGATGTGTAAAAAAATAAATAAATAAATTCCAATCAACGAACCTGCCTGAGAAGCGATGAAGATATAATGTCGTATGTACGTATGTAACAACCTGGACCAGTAATCGGCAAGCGATTTATAGAGTGGGCCAATTACTGTATCCCCTCCTGCAAAAAAGCACTTTTTTTTGGAAGTATTCAGAAGTATAAATATTTTTATGGAGTGGTTATACAAATTGGAAAATGAGTGGAGATTACAAAGGCCTAGGTAATTCATAAACAAACTATTGCAACAGAAAATTGATGACAGCTCATTGATCATGTCATTACTTCGCCATCCTACCTGCCATCTCAGAATGCACTGGGGGACTAGTGGGTGAACAGAACATTATACCCACATTTGGTAATTGCAAAAAACTGCAGCTGGGAACTATAATTAAAGCTACATAGCAGAGAGATGGATATAATTGTGTAGTGTAAGGGATGTAAGGAACAGACTTACAGTAATAGAATGCTAACACAAGGTTAATTGATATTGATATTGTTAAAAGCTGGATGCAATTTCAGGCATTGACTGTAATTTGTTATTATATATTAGCAGAATATTTATTTATAGTTGAATGAGTTTTTTACATTTTAAAAGAATGAAAGTACAGCACAGAAAAGTTTTCTAAGACACCACCAAACAATCAACCAATCGGGACTGGATTTTTTTGTGGTAATCATCTGGTCACGCCAGTAAATTGGTGCACGTTGGTAACAACATTATTGATTTACAATGACCCTCGAAACGAAAAGTCGACGTAGAAACCGTAGCTTTAAAGATGATTGGAAAGAGAGGTGTGTGCGTGAATTTTAACACCATTTGCGTCTGTTGCGGAATGATCGTATCTCAATAATTAAAGAATATAACTTGAGGCACCACTTCAGATCTAGGCACGGAACATTTCCACTAAAACCACAGGAGCAAGCTTCTCTTACGGTAACAAGATCCCTGTTAGTTACACCACACAACAACAGAAGGCTTTAGCCGCCTAACTTTAAGTGGCAAACCCCCAAAAACAAGCCATTTACGGATTCTAAAACGTGTAAAGCTGTAGAAGAGGTGGCCCCAGATAACAAAAAACAATTCTTTAAAGCCCCTGTAAAGCAAATGTCTCTTTCGGCATGAACCACACGTTGTGTTCACGTTTTAGCGGAGGAAGTCCAGCACCCTGTTTTGGATGGGTTGTCACGTGATGAGTTCTTCATGTCCTTCACGCTGGACTTCGACTGACAGGACTGATGTAGCCCAGCTGTGTATGTCCGTCAGGTACTTTGATGGCACACATTTCCAGAAGGATCCGGTGGGTCTGGTACCGCTGGAAAACTGAACCACCGGTGACATCTTTTTTTTTTTTTTTGAAAGACTGCATGCATTATTCAAACAGCGCGGACTGTCACTCTAAAATATTTGTCTTCTTGTTACAGATGGCACCCCTGCTATTGGCAGACATAAATGTTTGATGGGCCAACTATCTGTCTCATTCACCAAAGTGTGCTGTGTGCTTGCCTCAGTGGTGAACTTTAAAAACGAATGGATACCACAATGAAAATAAATCATTTCATCAGTGCAATGAGGGAGTATGGACTACTGACTATGAGGATCTTCTCCTCCATAATTATGTACATGGCTGAGCAAGGGCTAATCACAGAAGCGGTTCTGTAGGCTTCAGAATCAAGTATGTTACCTTCTGCATGTGACCTTCTGCAAGGAAGCTGTCACAAAAACGTGACTGAGTATTGCTACGGCCCGATTTCCCCTACCCACTACGCAAGCCCTCTGTAGTAACCAGAGGAAGCGCTACATCGGAAGAGGGGCCTATTCAGGTTGTGTGATGTGTATGGGCCTAGAAAGATACTGCTGTTGAAAGGAAACCACACAAACTAAAGCCTGCCGATGGCATGTCGCTGAGGCAATATCCCCCTCTTAATCACTAAACAGGCAAAAGTTAGGTTCAGCCTGGGACAACGAGGTCTTTGGCCTTTCGACACCTACGGACTCTATCGGGCTATCGCTGGGGTCCTCGTCTTGTTCTCAGTTTGTTTTTTCTTTTGCTCAGGCATTTTAGCATGGAGGCAAGGTGCTCATGGGCGGTTAGCTGGAGTCGTCTGGAGGCACACAGGGTTTCAAACTCCACTCTGACTCCCTCTTTCCTATTAGCAGCGCCCTGGTAGTCATGGTTTAGCTACATGTGTCAATCGAGAAAAATGTTTGTTTGAAAGGGAAATTCCCAAAAAAGACATACACTTACAAGACAAATGCTATTTTACAATCGTAGTTTGAAACCACTTGCCTCTGTGTCTGACTTTATTCAGAAAATATACTGCCTGTTATAGTTAAGTAATGCTTGCTTACGTTGGATGAGTTACATACTCAAATTGGCAGGCAGTTGCATTGTTTTTTATTTGCTAAGCTATACACTATTTTTTTTCTTTGCGAATGATCCCACCAGGCAAGCTCTTGTGATGCCAAGCTTGGTACTGAGTAATATATATATATAGCAAGTCACTTCTTTTTGCAGTGGTATGTTTAAGTAGTGTTCTAATTGTATATTTCCAAATAAATTTGTTGTATGGTATTTCCTAGTTCTGTAAATTCCGTGTCCTCTCTGATCTTTGTTGGAATTCCAGAGATATTCCATTCGAGATATTCCTTGTTCAACAAAAAAGAAAAAAAGAAAAAACCCACAAACGATTCTGCAGAGAGAGCAGCTAAGGGAAGCCTCTGAAAGCAAACTTATATCTTTCGGGTCTGTGGTTTATGTCATTTTCCAGCAGACACAGGCATAGGCTTGGCCACGTATCTCCCCACACAGAGCACCTGCTGCTTTGTGCAGTTAATAGGGTGCTGTTGCGAAGGGGCAGAGTGTGAATTTAAAGCTGCACACAGCTGTCTGTGTCAAAAGAAACTGTGTCAGCTCTTTTCCGCCCGCCATCCTGAACCGGACAAATTTAACTCACTTCGGTAAACCTGTGGGATATCTCTAAGAAGGAAAGATATCATATAAATAAATAAAAATCAGTTTCCAAGCACATTTCAAAGAAAAATGGCAACTTTACACTGAAGTTATATCCATATCTTTAATTTGGAAATTCCACTTTATCTTTCCCATTTTTCTCCTTCATCTGTGGGAGTTCATCGCCCTAACTCCCACCACCACACATGGGGAGAGTGAGTCTTCTCCAATCCTAGTCGCCTTCGAGCCACCCGTCTTTTATGTATCCAAGGCAAGCTTACGTTTCTACATTCATCCATTCATACAGCTGGATATTTCACTGAAGCAATTCAGGTTAACCACTACACCACAAGCTGACTTGAATCTGTACTAGTCCTAGAGTGTAATCTTTTTTGGGTAGATCATATCGATAATATGAGATGATATCCTAATAATACACAATACTAATTTGTGAATACCAGATACCAATTCAGTAATGCAACATATCATATTATTGAGTTATGATGTCACATTATTAACACCGAGACTATCTTTTCAAAAATTGTTTTCTCGCAAATCTGACATTTGCAATGGATCCAGGAATATAGATTATGTTGAAGGTCAAATTTCTTATATGATCATACTGTAGAGTACTAAAGAATAGCCTTGTGAGTTATGGTAACACATATAAGGCAATATACTTCAAATTACCCTGTATGTCCAGTGATAAATAAATTTTTCGAAGATTGTCATTTTAGCACCTCAGTGTGAGATGGTTTTAGTTTCGCACTTAAGGGCAACTCTCATGCCATGTATGTTGTGTCCCTGTTCTCCAAAATAGCATCAAGCAATGACGCCGCTCTATCTCAGTAGCCACTGGAATTCCCTTAGACGCCAGGATGCCAGGATGAACAAAAAAATTGTATTTAACTCAATTGCATGGGAAGTGATGTTTGTCTCGGAGAGTTTGGATTTCATTGGAGTAAAAATTGTTTTGTTGTGGTGCCCCATCTTTGATTGCATCTGGTGGCGTTTTCAATTTATTTTTTTTCCTTCTGACAGAAGCCATTCTTGGCACCTTGAGTCAATTTTAAAAAGACCCAATGATTAAATAAATCATCAAATCACAGACTGCTTATCTATTAGTTTATGTGCAGCCTGTTGTGTGTTTAAATCAATTCCAAGGAATTGTCTACAAAATTTACTTTTTGCGCGGGGAAATATCTTAAATATCGCCTGGAAGGTTCTCTTTAATATTCACTCATCATTCATTTATAGCCTTAGAATATAGCTTATTTTAGATATAATTAACTTCCTCACACATTATAAATAGAACTCACCTATAACAACTCAGACTATATATGTTTCACTCCTCAGGTTTCTGGGTGAAGGTAACACCGCCTGCACTGCGGAAAAGCAGCATTTAAAAGCCCAAAGTGAAGGTGATTTACAGACACACCCTTAAGTCGTGGTAGCCCCTCGTGCTAGAGAGTGCCACTAAATGCACTTTGAAGCCAGATAACACATTTATAATGATACTTAAAATCCTGTTTCCTAAAAGCAACCGTCAACAGACGGAAGAAGGAAGAAATCCCCATAAAACTAACACATACATGTACTTATTCCAAAACGGCAATGTCTTATTCACGGTAATGGACTGCACATGTGAGGGCAGAGATGAAGCAAAATGAAAATAAACCACACCATACAACAAACACGCTACGGAACTCTAATGTCGTGACTTTATTTTGTTAAAAGACCCATGGGCCCTTAAAAGCCAAGACACTTCACCATGGAAAAGGGGGTACGACAGGGTCAGCGAGGAGGGTTAGTGGCAACATTTCTACGGCATACAATCACACATGATAGGAGGAAGGCAGATGGAACTTAAGAACAGATGGAATGAGGTCATTATTAGTAGCTTGAGGTTGGGACATGCCGACTTTAGTTCAACTCTGCCGGTATTGGGGAGACAGTGGAATGTGTATTGGGCTATGGAAGTGGGGTACCTGAAACGTGTGCTTCATCTGTACCTTGTGTGAGAGGCCTGTGCTTTTTCTGAGAGGCCGGCGTTTTTTGAGAGGCTTAGTTCACTGGGGTGGAATTATATGGAATATCAGGCGTTAGGTGGGTTGTGAGGTGTGTATAAACATCTTATCAAATTTCTGTGAGGTTCGTGTTTGTGTGGCAGGCTGTGAGTGCGTGACCTAACCCACTCTACATAACCCACACCATACAGTAGGTGGCGGTATGCTCTTCAAATGTTGGTTTTGATCTGTATTTCATCCCAATTAAGAGTATGGAAGGTAGAGATCAGAGCTTTAATCTCTGGGTGATAATACAATGCATTATTTGAGCATTGCTTAGTTTAAAAAAACATATTGGTATATTTTTCTGCATCTTGAACAATAAATAAATACAGCACCTTCTGTTTATCACAACTTTGTGTTGAATGTTCGCTATCCTTACAATCACCAATATGCTTATCCTCCGATGGTACATACTATCCTACTGTGAGTCAGTTCACAGCTTTGGAAGACACCTAGAGTAATGCGTAATGTCAAATCTCGTCAGTGGTCCGTAGGCTGATGGAGCTATATCCTGCAAAGAAAAATCTCCCTGTTCATACATAATAAGGTATGTCAACATTCTAAAATAAACTCATATATATATATATAAGGCTACTGCAGCTCTAGGTTCAGTTCCATCTACATTGTTTAATTTGTTTAAATCTTCACCCTGCATATTCATTGATTTTCATTAGGTGCTCTGGAGTTTAACTCTCTCCCAGTGACACTCATCTCAGGTGGGTAAGCGGTTTTAAATAGCTTTTCTGTTTGTGTTCCTCCTTGTCCATGCCTTCTGCCCTCATGTTGTGGGGATAAGCTAATTTCCTGCCTGCCAGGATTGGCTTTGGCCCGCTGCAGCTCATCTGGGATTGAGCGTTTCTGCGAAAGGTGAGCAGTGGCTCTTTTTATTAAGAGCTGCATCTGTTTTGGAATGTGTCAGTCAAATACTCAGGGTTTCCATTAAACTCAAAATGGCTGAGTGCACGTTGTGGTTCAGAGCGATAGCGCGCCCAAAATTCCACCTTAAACGGATCTTTCGTAAAAAGAGAGATTACGCTAGGCCCGTGACATATTTCTCCAAAATGGCAAAAATTTTACTGACAGCACCGACAACTTACCTGCAAACACCCTGTGTGAAGATTTGGTCCCCGCTGGGATCCTCTGGAACAGCTGATCTATTACGGAACAGCAGAGCACTGCACTCGTGCACGTGTTTGAGAACCTGCCCATGCAGAGAGAGCTCAAATTCAGACCTCTATTTCAACTCCTAAATGAGTGCGAATTTAAAGTTGCATTTGAAACCACAAAATGTTTGTATAGATACGATACAAAGTGAATGCAAAGCAGGTTTGGTATTACATGCAAAGTTCTGTGATAATCAATGTAAAATAAAAATTTCAGACAGAGGTTGCTCGTGTTTACCGTACGAAAACAATCACTTTCAGAAGAGACAACTTGAAGCTGTTAGGCGGCGTGCGATTTGCAACTGCAAGTAAATATGATCTGTTTCGGAGAGCCACAACTAAATCCAAATATTGGAGAAGAGCCTTTGAATACAGAGCACAATTATTATAAACATTTTTATTTAGGGAGTCAGAAATCTAAATTGAGATTAAAAGCTAATCTATGTTGCCTGATATAATCATTATGGGGACTATGGCCGTGGAAAAGCTTTTGCTGATATGAACTATTCCTGGTGCCGCACCACCACCGGCGTGCCAACCTAGGCTGAGTTTCGCTTTTAGTGGAGTGGGATGGTTTCAGACCACTTTAATGGCCATGAGTCTTATTCTTGCCCCCAGCCTATATGAATGCTGCTATAAATGAATTCCACTGGGGCCACTCACGAATTCACTGCTCGCAGGTTTTTAATATTTAGGTCCATATTACCTTCCATGTATACGCAGCGAGATTCCCCCGTGATTTTCTCTCGTGCTCTCTCTCTCTCTCTCTCTCTCTCTCTCTCTCTCTCTCTCTCTCTCTCTCTCTCTCTCTCTCTCTCTCTCTCTCTCGATTGCACTTGGACACGTGAGCATCCCAGCTACAAGACAACCTTAACCGTTACCCCAGCAACTGCTTACAGGACCCCTTAACCGGATCACCTAGCTGGACCGAACCACCTGACTGGACAGAACCACCTAATCGTACCAAGTTCTGCTGGCTGCCTGACCTTTGCTATTTACATAACCCTAAAATTTCAATTAGGAGAAAAGATTAATTTGGTATATATTGGAGAATATACCCACTATTTCATGTACTAGAGGGTTATGACAACATAATATATTGCTAAGAACCTCACAACAGCTGTAATTCTCACTAACAAAAAATTCACAGCTGGGGGTTTAGAGTTATTTGACAGTAGCTTAAACAAATGTTGCCCCATACTGTCCTTGACAGGTATGAGATTAATAAATGCAGTTTTATGCAGTGACAGACGGCCCAGTGTATTCAAAATGCATTGGATTATCCACATTTGCCTCAAAATGAGATGGCAAAAGGAAAAGTGTTTGAAATGTCAATCACAATTCATACCCTGGATGTCAAAGTTCACAGCTTGTGGAAGTCTAAAGTAAATTATTTATTGTGCAGGAAATTGGAAGCCAAACCTAGAATTCATTTACAACATCACTAAGCGTGACTTTGTTGGACTCCTACATTTTCATTTTTGGCTAATATCCTTTTGTTATTGATCCCAGATGTGAGAACAAATTATTATTACTATTTAATTTATTTTAATTAGAGTGTAGAACAATATCCATAGTCACATTAAACGACTGAGGTGAGACAGTTTATGAGGACTCGCAAATGTTTTGTTAGTTCATTATGAAAGCATGAGAAAAATTTGCCTTGAGAAGTTATAGTGGAATATTAACGGTACTTATTATATTATTATACACAGAAGATGAAATCAAGATGATGATTTTTTGGCAGTTTAAATAGTGTCATGCCAAAACCCAAATGCTGCAAAACATCCTTATAGGATTTAAATTTAAGCTGTAGTTCCTTACGGGTTTAATGATGATTTATTTGAAAAAATAAATTGAACAGAACTTGAGTAAAATTTTTCCCATAGCATTCTCCTGTTCAACCTTAGTGCTTAAGTCTCCAGTTCCTCCCATATAACGTCAACTGTAAGCTCATTGGTTCTATTTTTGGGGTCTTCTCCAACATTTCACGTACACAGTGGCAATGTAATCAGCAAACAAAATGCATTGACCCATTGTAGTTTAACATTACTCTAATCACAAAGGTATGAATCAATCCCTTCACAAGTTTTATTGTGCCGTAGAAACAATATTGATTCTTTAGGGATACAGCCAATTACGTGTTATTTATTTATTTATTTCTAATCAAATGGCATAGCATATTGTGGGGGAATTCCTTTATGCATACTGCTTCTTAAATTACTACAAATAGCAATCGTAGCATTACTGATCTGCTCGGCAGCACAGAAAACTGCCAATGTGACTGCAAACCAGCAGTGCAAACTACAGTTTATCAATTAGAGTAACTTCTCTTCCGACTTTCCACTATTTTCAGTAAGTTCTTGGATAATTAAATAAGCCTGACCATTTAAAAAAAAAATAAAAAAAAAATTTTTTGCATTACTTTCTTTCAGTTTTATGATTTGAACTCACAGGTTTATGATCTTGCACAATTTGGCACTGAGAGAAGTAACCATTGCAGCAGTAGAAGTGATGGTGAAATCACTGCCTTTTTAAATGGAGGGCTGTTCTTTTCTTAAGTGTCTCCGCCGATATTACTTTTCACACGAAGTTGTGAACCGGAATGGCAAAGCGGAGCATAAAAGCGTGGAGGATTTGAATGCATCACAACATTGCTCCGAGGACAGATTACCAGACGTCTGATAACTTGCCAGATGAAATATCTGCATTTCCCCGGAAACGGTGGAATGCCAGTTGTGTTTATGTATTTTATTTTCAATGAGGCAGTCAGAATGGTGCACCTATTAAAAACAGGCAAGCTGCTACTTGGAAGAGTTCAATCAGGGGACTGTTTCCAGACAAAATCCACTTGCTGGAGTTGCTGGGCTAAACGATGTGTATTTTATTTATTATTATTTTGTTTCTTGTCAATTTGTTTACACAGGTTTCTTGAAACTATTGCCTATTCTCTCAAAACTATTAACTCAAACATTGTCAAACATGGTAAAGCAGTCACCCAAACGAATCACAAAATAGATTGAATGATGAAAAAGTTTATCCTGTCATTTAAATTTACCCGTTTGCATAAGGGTTTATTTTAGTGGTATTTTAGGGGTTGGTTAACAACAATCTGATGTAAGAAGGTAAATTTAGATATAATTACAGGTCAGTTGTATTTTCTTGTTTCAAAAACCTCTTTCTCCCCAAAACCTCTTTTCCCAACATTTGTTCATCGCAGCCGTTGGCCAGACTACATTTCAAAGTGAGCTTTTTTATGCGTTTCCTAAGGTTTGCTTTTTTGTGTTAACTAACTCACATCACTGTGAAGCTGTGAGCCGTGTTTCTACTGAATGACTTGTGCAGCCTGCGGCTCTCCATGTTGGCTTTAAACGGTTTTAGACACCATCAATGTCAGACCGGCTTTCCTGAAAGGTGTAAAATTAAGGAGGATTTGAAGGTAGAGTTTGGAGGACACGTTGAAGCTGTAGCCTTATGGAAATATTGCATACTTGATGTAGTTTCATTTGTTTTAATCAAGTGGAAACAGTCATTCTGTTTTATACTGATGTGTTCACAAAAAACAACAACATGGCAGTCAAAACCTATTGTTGATCTAGCAGTACTTCGCTGGAAGGATATTTCTAGCATGTTTTTGGATTTTTCTATCCCCACAAATCAGGAATGTGGTTTATATTACCCTTGATGTATACCAGGATTCCATGTAATCTTGGATGTTGTTGATGCTGTCACCACAGACACCACAGATCACCGGCTGATTTATCTGCTCTGACTTATACAATATCTGTAACACGTTAATGCATTGCATGTCTTGCTCGGATTTGTGAAATTACAGGAGTGTAATTGAATAATAATTGTAATTAGTAAATAAAACTGCAAAGTGAAACCCGGTAGCGTAGTAAGGTAGTTTTGTCTTTTGGTAGGTGTACCTGCAACACAGCAATGGTATTTCTGGGGCTTTCCACATAGAGAACAGAAAGAAGCATATTTTCGTAAAAATCTCAATGATATTAAATCGAGTAATCACATCATTACACATCTTAGATTGATGGAGGAGAAAATGGTACTGAGGCTTCCGATGGTAAAGGAAGTAACAGGGTTGTCTCTGTGATCCAGAGATTTCAGGTTAATGCAGTAACTGAACCGAAAATTGATAGCAATGGCAATGGCGGTTTGAGTGAAAGTAACCGTGCGGGGTCTGAGTTGGGGATCTTAAAAAGCCATTAAAGATATGTTGCAAAGGAATATGAGAAATGACATGAAGCGTCAAAGTGTCTGCATCCGTAGAGCTCCCATCGCCAAAACCGAACCCATAATGGGAAAGTGCAACTGGCCAAGAGCCAGACTATAAATGGCCTGCGCCCGGTCCTGAACGCATGATCAGTGGGAGCATGATCAAAAGCTTGCTGGACAGCTGGCATTTCCAGGTTGATTGTGGAAAAGAGAAGGGAAAAGAGGAACTAATGTTAATCCCAAGGAAATGAACAAAAGGAAAAGGTACAGTTTTAATATCCAGCGTCACTTTAAATGTCAATGCATCCACCAGTCAGTTACTTCTAACAAACTGATACCAATTAATTATTATATAAATAGGTTTTTTTTTTTTTACTTCAGTTTATCAAGTTGTATTTGTTTTTTATGTAATGTTCTCCAATAATTACCATTGTGACTTGAATATAATTACTTCAAGACTTGATGCAACTATGGTGATGGCACATTAGAGGAGGAGTCTCCAAGGACACGTGAAAGAAAACTCGCAGATAAAACATGTTTCGATGCAAATGCAGAGCTTTTGTATTTTCTTAATGGGTGTCTGACTGAGAAATAAGCTTCTGCAAAAACTTGGGAAAAACAAAGATGTTTTTCAAGGTTGCAAACAGTCCTGCATTAGGATCCTTTGTCCTAGATATACAAAATTTCCTGCAAAATACCTGTTTAATCATATACATGTTCTCATATCTAAAAACCGTAAGCACACAGTTTGTTATTTCATCCAAACACAGTTTGGAGTTTGGGCCAGTGCTCACCCCCACCCCCTCTTGTACAGTCTGTCACAGTACTGACGTGTGGAAGAAGTTTGTGGTGGCTAATCAAATTGTGCAATTCACTAAAAAACACTGTTTTAAAGAAATAATCATTCTCACGTGCAATTTGGAAGTCAAAAACTTGCAGCAACTGAATGAAGTGTATTACTTTAGCTAAATGTGTTTTTAGCTTGCCAAAACTCCCGGCCTTTGTGCTAGAGGTTGGAAATGCAGGGCACTCTTGGTTTCATTTAAGGTTGGTAAGGTTTTTTATTTGTTTTATTTTGTGGTGGCCCACAATCGAGATCACGCTGTCCTGATGTTGGTGCTCCGTCTCTTGCTTCCCATGACACTTTTATCCCAATCGTTGGGCCAAACTCGGAGGAAGTAAAGTTAATGGGTCGGGACATCTGTAATAACAAAGTGGTGAGGCACATTTTTGTAAGAACATTATTCCAGCTGATGTTAGTGACTGCAGGCAAATGTTTCTTCTGCAGTTCATCACCCAAGCAGTCATCGGAAAATGTCGCAATACCTTACATCAAACAGAAGCTCAAGATCCAGAAACAAAATTATGCATTGCTTTCTCATATTAATGCTGTAAAACAAAAATCGCAACACTTTTACTCCCTTGGATCCACACATCAGTCTTGAGAATTTCCAGTGCATTCAGCTCATAGGATTTACTCCCAGAAAGACAAGCCTCCATATTTGGTACACAAAATTATAGGCTTAAGGAGGATTGTGTGTGTGTGTGTGTGTGTGTGTGTGTGTGGGTGTTTTGGGCAGTGTTAACAATCTCACCATGTTAACTGACCTGGCCCATATACAAAGACATTTATGAATAAGATTCTGCTGCATGGTTCTAAGCGCTTACAAATCAAAATAAACACAAGAGTCAATACAGCAATCAGTGTCAAAATCAGTTCTTCGGGGGAAGATTCAAGACTTTTGTGTGGGGTATTGTTGGAAGAGGTACGTTTTCAGTTTCGTCTTGAAGGCAGATCTTCAGATCATCTGAGGGCGTTCCACCATTTTAGTACAAGTTACCAAAAAAATCGGTCTGGACATTTCGAATCCATTAAGAAGGGACCACGAGGCACGCGGCTGTGGAGGATCGCAAGGGTCTGCTGGGGATGTGTGGTAAGATGAGTGAATTGTTTTAGTCCAGGTGGGATATCACCAGCGCCTGGACCAAGAGTTGTGCAGAATGTTCTGTGAGGAAAGGACAGATTCTCCGTATGTCGTCGAGGATGAATCTGCAGGATCGAGCCCTTGAAGCAATGAGGTCCTTGAAGGACAGATCATGGTCCAGGGTGACTTCCAGATTATTGGCAGTATGGCTTTGCATGACTGTGGCACCTTCCACTGAGATGTAGGCATCTTGTAAAGGAATGTGTTTGGCTGGGAGGTACAGCAGTTCCATTTTGTGCATGTTGAGCCCGAGGTGGTGATGAGACATCCAAGTAGTATGTCCTGAGGGCAGGTGGAGATGTGGAGGTGGTGATCTCTGAGATCTGTGAAGGGTGAAATGAGATAAAAGGGTATCATCAGTGATAATAAAACCCATGAATAGGGATAACTTTACCCCGGGGATTTAATCTGTAAAGAGACGGGGGCCCAATAGTGAGCCCAGGGGGACACCTGTGGTAAGGAAGGACTCCTGCAGAAGGGGGACTCCTGCAGGGCAGAGACTGCCTCTCTCCATGCAACATTTAAGAGCGACCAGAAAGACAGCACGCACACCAGGTAAGAGCAGTGTCAGAGATTCCCATCTCAGACAGTATGGAGATGAGTGTCTGGCGATCAACAGTGTCCAAGGCAACGGGGAGGTCGAGGATGTGTAGGACCGACGAGTTGCCCTCGGCTCTGTAATACTTCACTGATGAGGGGAGTGCTTTGAGTTCTCTGCTGAGTGTTTTGTTTTGAAGCCAGATTGATGATGACAGTCCAAAAGATCATTCTGACAGAGAAAGTGAGAAAGCTGGTTAGCAGCCGCACGCTCAAGGGTGTATGAAGGGAAGGGAAGCAAAGGAGACTGGTCGGTTGTCATTTAGCACAGTGGGATCCAATGGTGGCCTGCTTGAATGGTGCAGGGGAGTAGCCAATGGGCTGGGATGAGTTTAAAGAGGCTGGGAGGAGTTGGATGACATTGGGTGGTGGATGGGCACGTTATGATCTAAATCATGTTATAGAGAACAAAAGCAGTCATTTTTAATCATTCACACTGAAATTATCGTTAACCCAGGGAATGTCTGCTTTGCATAGACAGTGACGTTATTTTGCTGGTCTTTTATGAAAAGATGAATAGATAAAATGCATATGTGTTTGTACTTTAGATTAGTGCTTTCTTTTTAAACTAAAATAATAATGATTATACTATAATCATGCATCTGTTTTAGCATTTTTAACAATCATTATGGATTGTACATGAATTATATCAGGCTTTGATCAATGTTCTACTGCTGAATTCCAGTTTTTGTTTAGATCTTTTAAGAATTCTTGTAATATGGCTCTGACAAGTGACTTTTCATGATTAAATTAACAAGCTGCTGAGCCCTTGAAAATAGAGATAGCTTCCATCTGGCCCAAACCACATGATTCATCACATTAAAATAGAGGATTTAGGAAGATGTTGACACTAAGTCAATCGGAACTGTCAAATCCACCCAGACGTTTTAATGCAACTCGACCTAATTTTCATCATTTTAAGAATTTAAAGGCACACAGCCCGTAGAAAGTGAAACTGAAAGGCAACTTCTGGTGAGATTGGACTTGATTTCAAACGTCATTTTCTTCCTTTATCAGACTGCATTTCTCCCCCTTTTATCCGTTCCCGTACATGTTAGGGTTAATTTATCTTTTATGTTAACATTTTTTTATATGGAATTCAGTACAGAGATACCATAATAAATAGGCTAAATTAATGTCAGAATGTGTCGCACGGATCTAGTCTTCTGTTACTGAGTTTCCCAGCTTTAGTTTCCTTGAAAATTATCTGCGATATGAAGTAAATTCGATATTTGCATTATATTAATTTCCTCTAAAAACTATAGGAAAAATATTTGTGGTAAGCACTAAGTTCAATAGTTTATGAACACGGCCCTCGGGCACTTTATCAAATGAAATACCATCTGATTTCAGACAGCACGGCTTTGCATATCTATTCATGTGCCTTCTGCTTCTTATTTTCCATCAAAGTGGAGTCTGTCTCAGTTTCCTGAAACGTCTGAGTAAGTCTGAAGGAGACGTTACTCTGAGGCATAGAAATTGGCCGTCCTCAGATCAAAGCCGATACCACGAAAGCTAATCTAATAAGCTTATTTGTGACTTGGAGACCAAAGCATCACAAATAAATTTAAAGCGAATTGGGAATTCAATTAGGCTTCTAATGCCCGGGGTGATGACAGCTATTACAATCAGAACCGTGGGTGAAACGGACCAATAGTGGAAACTGGACTGTCCCCTCGCCACCTGTGGCACCTCGGTAGGTAGTTGAGTTCTTGAGGACAATGTACCCCTTTATTATGTTCACATCGGTTCCTGTGATGAATGGTACCCAAGCCGTTTCCTCTCTTGTGTATCACTGTATATTTATCATATATTATTTATTAGCGGGTGTTTTTACCTAGGTATGTTTTAAAGGTACCTTCTTTACTGTTATGGGTCAGCCCACGTAGTGCTGACTGGGGGTAGATTGGGCAATGAATTATGTAATTGGGAAGTTGGGTTGTTTTACAGAGCTTTGTTTTTATGTCGATTGTTTCATTGGGGTTAATTGCTATTAATTTGCACTGTGCATCTGAGGTTGTAGGAGGAGGCACACAACCACTTTCATCCTCTATTAGGCACAGCTGTTCGCAATGGCTGGGGTTACTGGTGAGAAAACTGGCTTGATAGCCCATTGATTCCTTTATTAGTGTGTGTGGGTGAATAGGTTTTGCAGTTAAACAATACAAACTATAATGGAGTGTGGGTATATAATTTTCTGGGTGCTCCATACATTGGGTGAGTAACTTGCCGATGTTGGTTCATTTGAAGTTCACTGCTGAGGGAGTAGTTGAAACTGCATGGAAAACCTCAAAAACTAGGGTTTTTTTTTTTTTTTCCCTCTTTCTTTCTTTGTGATCATTTGCCATATGTTTTGATTGACTAGTAGAATCTCTGGTAGAATATTCTCCGCCTGAGCCCTCTTCAGGTGGGAATTGTTTGGGTATTTACTTCTTTATTCCTTTATCCTGTCATAATTGAAAACTCCAGTGTGGGCACGACCCATATGTTATGTAAAACATAAAAACCTGAACTTTCTCATTTGGGTCACCTCACCTGATATTATTTAATTGAAAGGCATTAGACATGGCATTGAATTGGAGAAGTGAGAAAATCTTAGAAAGTTTCCAAACCCCATCTCTTTAACTGTGACGTGAGTAACAGTATAGTAATAATATTCCGAGGCAGGCAGCTGAGAAAGGCTGATGGGAATTGTGATCGAATAACTTTAAAACGGGCAGGGTGGCCGTTGAGTTGCGAAAAGCTGTCACCCAGTTTTGCCACGTTCTCATCATGTCAGAAACTCATTAATATGACCTTCCTACTGGGCGACATGCCCGCCAGTGCTCCTCAGATCCGTAAATTATGACTAGGAAACCGAGAAATGATTTTTAAAGCCAGATCTTTCCGACATGCTGAATTCTGTCGTCCTGCACCGTAGAAAGAGTTTTGGTTTTCCCATTTCTGAAGGAAGGTTGACCGGACTCGATGATTCCAAGAGTCACGTTCTCCCTTTGAACGACGGCGTTAAACATATATACACAAACATTTAATGGGTGGGAATATTAGTGCTTGTTTTCATTTTGCCAAATACTTGCTTGAATTCCATTCAAGTTCAGTTATTACATTTATTTACTTTCTACTTGTATTTATTTTACACCATGTATATGTATTTACCTGTCCAACAAAATGGGCTTATTCATTAATTCAGTGAATCTGTCAATAACCCCCTGCTCTTAAATGCATTTATATCTAAAACACAGGTTTAAAATTTTAGGTAGTAAATATATTCCCTTGGTTTGGTAAAGCTTGTACAAGTGTGTACCCCGTGTTTTCAGTTGCACATAAATGATGCAAGATTCTACTTAAAGAAACCCTTTGGGACCATTATGGACCGGACTGTTTGCTCCTTTGATGTTAGAGGTTTGAAAAGTGCTTCAGATCAATAGCGCACGTTCCACTAATTCCTCAGATGAGACATTAAAGACTTAAAAAAAAAAAAATATATATATATATATTTTAAAAACATTAGCAGGTCAGGAAGAAACGGCTCAGTGCAGTGAAAATAAATGCACACGACATATGTTCAGCCTTCACTGGGGGGAAGCCAGGATTGTAAAATTCAGTAAGTGCTCTGTCCTTCACTCCCCTCATGGAAAAATCACCAGCAAGGTAAATGTAACTTGGTCCCCGGGCTTCTGAGAAAGAAAAAAAACCAACAAAGATACCGTATAAATTATGTTCAGGCTGGTTCATTATGGTGTCAGGTCTGACTTATTTATTTTATTTTATTTTATTTATTTATTTTTATTGTAGCTGATGGTACTATGATGCTGCCCTTGGCCCACAGATTTATAAGTTTTAAAATATGCTTGAGGCTATGATGATGATGATGATGATGATGATGATGATGATGATGTTGACTGTGATTTAAGTGGCAATCAAAGTGTTCTACATTCACTGCATCAACCAGACTGTTTGTGTCATACTATGAAGTGTTTATTTTACTTTCCTTGACCATTAAATCAAGTGACCAATACTCAGTGGAATTTAAAATGCATCTTACTATTCCAGAACCGTAGTCTCCGAATTCCAATCCACCACTATATATTTAAACAGAATTCAAATAACCCCATTCTGATCAGACTCGCTCCTACTGAGGATTATAATAATAATAAAGCAATTCTTCTTCTTTTTACCCCAGAGATAACTCAATCCAGTTCTCGCTGAAAGTAAATCATAATTTAGACTTTGATTAACATCCGTCTAGCTGTGCCTCACTGGCTCATGGCAAACACTGTCACTGGGCAATGATAACACTTAATTTTGGGTGATAAGAATGACCAAATTTCTGTATTGAGAAGTGCATGATGATAGCTCTAGAACTTAAATCAAAGGTGAAGTGGGCTGATTATGAAAGGGTGCCACTTGATTGAGCTACAAAAACAGTTTTCTTTCCCTTGCTAGTTTAATGTGAACTGTGAGGGAATACACGACTTCCCTTTGCACAGGACATTTTTATTTTTCTGTCGCTGTTTTTTTTTTTAAATGTTTGTTGTCCCTCGACTGCTTCCATAGTGTGGCATATGGCCTGGAGCCGCACTCTCAAACCTGGGAACACGCCCAGAGCTGGGCTGATTGACAGCCGCTTGGCTGGGGGTGGGAAACGCCCACACTGAGGACCTCTTTACAAAACCTGAATGCGGTTCCAGTAATGAGACCACATTGAAGAGTGTGAAGTCAAAGAGACAGTAGAGCTGGCTAAAACGAGTCAGTTGGAATGAAAAGTCTGTGGTTTGTGGCTTTATACTCTAAGAATATTTTAAAGCTAGCGGATGACTTTCAAAATTTGAGGAAGATTGATTGTATGCACGTTTTATGCACAGTTGCTGAATGAGGCCCAGTGTTTTTTGGAATCAGCATTTGTGCTAATCCATCCTATATTATTGCTATGAATTATGATCATAATCGGTGAATTAAAAAAGTTGCATTCAAACCTGTTCATAGGGCTCAGTCGGGGCTCGGGCGAGCTCCAGCTCATCGGGCTCAGTCTGGGCTCGGGCGAGCTCCAGCTCATCGGGCTCAGTCTGGGCTCGGGGCGAGCTCCAGCTCATAGGGCTCAGTCTGGGCTCGGGG
>JAOVYW010026164.1:9653-31002 GCA_025775045.1 Hiodon tergisus | reverse complement strand
GGTGATGGACTGGCCAAGCATGTCTCCAGACCTAAACCCTATTGAGCATCTGTGGGGCATCCTCAAACGGAAGGTGGAGGAACGCAAGGTCTCCAACATCCACCAGCTCCGTGATGTCGTCATGGAGGCGTGAAGGAGGACTCCAGTGGCAACCTGGAGCTCTAGTGAACTCCATGCCCAAGAGGGTTAAGGCAGTGTTGGAAAATGATGGTGGCCACACAAAATATTGACAATTTGGGCCGAATTTGGACATTTTCACTTAGGGGTGTACTCACTTTTGTTGCCAGCGGTTTAGACATTAATGGCTGTGTGTTGAGTTATTTTGAAGGGACAGCAAATTTACACTGTTATACAAGCTGTGCACTCACTACTTCACATTGTAGCAAAGTTTCATTTCTTCAGTGTTGTCACATGAAAAGATATACTCAAATACTTCCAAAAATGTGAGGGGCGTACCTACATGTGGCTTTATCTGCTGTGAACCAGAGGCCCCAGGCCTGATCAGGTTGAGAGTGAAAGGTCACTGAAGATTTGCCTTTTTGTGGGATATTAGAGATATTCACATAGGCCATGTTGGGCAGTACTATATGCAATGGCTTTGGTTCAAGGCCATTTCTACTGCATCAATTGGGGAAAGTTTTGCTGTTCAAATTTTATCCAGAACCTTCTGGAATCCTGGAACCTTTGACTGCCCGGTTTAAGCAAGCTGTGCTATGATTTGTGTAATGTATACATCCACAGGCCCCCTTCCCACAGCTGTAAATTCCTGCTAGTCTGACGAGTTTATAAAAGCTCTTTCCCTGGGCATCCCGGGAATACTCGAAGGCATAATATCTTCATCTCTATACAACAGCCTTTCAGCCTTGGGGAAAAGTCATGTGAAGGACAAGCCCTCCTTGCCCGATTCATCGCTGATGCAAGTGCCTTGCTCTTGCATTCTTATGTTCTTGGCACCATTCCAGCTATTTTTGGTATCTCCGAGGGGTGGGAGTAGAGTTGAATCTCCTAACCGTGAACATCTGGCGCGAGGGTTGAAGCGTATTTCGGGGGGAATGAACGGGTACATGGCGACGCATTGACTTGAGGGGCGGTCTGCTTCACTGTTGGGGTGAGTCCGCTGCCTGTGTGGTGTTGGGTTTTGTATTAAACTCCTCTGAGATATTGTGTTTTTTAGCGTATAGTGACGAAAAAAATCTATTCACTTGCACATCTGAAGCTGAATGTTAGAGAAAGAGTCTTGAAGATTGGACCTTAAAGAAACCAGACTTATTGGTTCTTAAATAACGGCTCCGTAATGAATCTTTGAAAAGGAAGTGGCCTTTTCCAAGGACTGGAAAACAATCATCAGTATTAGCACCCCTCCTCCCCCAACATGTCTTGTTAATAAATTAAATTCATTCTTGTAACCACTTGCTCAGTGGCACTAGTAACTGACCTTCTATGAAAGCAAATTAACAACTGGTTATCGTAACACTGTCTAAAACAAAACACAGACAAACATAAAATTATTTTTAAAGAGTCAACCGTAGTTGTCACAACAAGCTCTCAGAAAGTGCCCTGTCCTCAGAAGCCTAAAAGAAAGGGCTAGGGCCCCAGATGCCCGTCAGAATGGACCCAATCCTCACACGCCTGTCACAATGGACCCAATCCTCAGAAGCCCAAAAGAAAGGACCCAGTCCTCAGACACAAACCCAGATTATCTTTACGGTTGGCCTCACAATCACTCCTACCCTTTAACCTTTTGAGAAACAACAGAAGTGTAATGGTATTTCCAACATTTCTTCATCAATTCTTGTAACCGCTTGTTCAGGGGCACTCAAGTAGCTGACCTTCTGGTGACGGGAATTGAAAAAATGTGTGACATTGGTACCAGCTGCTTTGCATGCAGTTTGTGAACAGTTACAAAGCTACGGTGTCCTGGGAGCTAGCCGAGTCATGCGACCATGAACAGGACCCAATGTGGGTGCCAGAGGCTAGGGACCACTCCTACTCGGCCTGGCGTGCCGTGGGCCTGGTGATTAGAACCAGCCTGGGGATTTCCTCCCTCGCCCCTTCTCCTCCCAGGAGGGATAAAAATACAGCTTACATAAACGTTCCCTATAATCTGAGGCCCAAAAAATTCAGAGCGGGGGAAAAAAAACAAACTCTTAAGTCCATGTTTTGGGAATCGTGAAGTACAAGTTTAGCTTGGCAATATTAATATTGTGGGGAACGATTTGAGTGTGACAACCCCAAAGTGTTTGTCTTCATGCTAACGCTAGGCGTTCCTCATGGAGGGACTATGTTGCATTCTCCAGCCACAGCTAGCTCAGTCCTGTATGTTCAACACTCACCCTATTAAATAATTTCAGAACAAAATTGATTTTGTTATTCATGAGGGCTGGTGATTAACCGGGTCAAACAAACACACGACTATTTCCATGACTTGCTATTTATGAACACATGAAAAAAAACAAAAAACAGTTGTCTGAGAGGATATCCAGTTCTTGGAATCCTTCCCCGTGTTTGGTGAATGTGATAACCACTTCAGGGAAGGAAGATGGAGAACAACTTGGTGTCAGTGACGCATAATGGTGCTCTGAGGACAGGGGTCTTATTTTTACTGCATGCTCAGTCTCCGTCTGTGGAAAGGAGAACGTCTACCCAATCATTACAGGCTCTGGCGCAAAGTCATGGTAGCTCCCATCCGGTTGGAGCCCCCCCCCCCCCCCCAGGAGCTGCAATCTACACTTAGCTGGCCGCCATCTGACCACACCGAGACGTGGGCGGGGCACAGTGCTTGGTGTTTGGGATTGGGTTTGGACTGGAAGCTTGCCACCCCCACCCAGCCCCATAATGTCTCCAGGGCTCCCAGTGGGTCTGACACAGCAGGGCATGAGGCGCTTGCCAGGGCTGGGCTACAGGCGGCAGTGACTGGGCAGGGGCTTCCGCTCTCAGCACTGGGCCCAGACTGGCTGGTGTCTGTAGCCGCTCAACCGCTGCTTCTTGGATGTGCGGTTAAGGGAACTTCTGATAGTAAGGCGTGTTTAACTTAAAAAAATTAAGAACCAATGGTCAGGGCTTGGTGATGAAAGCAACAGGAGATATTAATATCTTCATCAGAAGAGCTGAAAACCCTGTGAACTCTGCAGTAAGCTGTCAAGGCGCATTCCCTGTGCCTTTCATGATGGGCTTGAGACTGCCTGTTATCGGGGGACGGCCGTATAATCATGTGTTTCTGGGATCTGTTGTGTGAACACCTTGACTCCCCACTGGAGACTTCTGTAGACTTCTGCTTTATCAAATACAAAAGACGACGGTTCGATATCTATTACACTTATTTACTTCAGTTCAACTTGTATTAAGTCAAGATTGGTCCAAATTGGTCGTGGTGTGGCAATCCTTCCACACCCTATACAACTCTGTCATCCTACAGACTTTTTTCTAAATTACCTCTGAAGAGTTCCCCCCTCTGTTCTTTTCCTTCTGGTATGCTTAACCACCTTCAGTTCTTTCAGTGAGTGAGCCACTTACTTCTGGCTGTGGTGGAAATTGTGAAGATTGTGTGTTTCTTACTGCATCAATATGAGAAAACAGCATCTGTCATTGATTTGGGAAGTGTGTGTGTGACATCTGCCTCACTTCACACTGGTCTTTTGTGCCTGGTTCATGTGTGTTAGTAACCAAATGTTATCTAGGGAAAACATTTTTTTTTTTTTAAAGAAAAACAAGCATTACAAACTTGTTTTGTAACTGCATTCCTAAAATGTTCTCCCTATTTTGATAAAATGTTTTGGAGTGGCCCATGTCTCTGGAAATGATGGAGGGTGTTTGTGTTAAGTGCACTGGAATAACAGGGAGTAGGGACTGTTCCAGAATCTCGCATTTTATGATAGGATCACTTCCTGTGCTAATTGATGGGGGCTACCACAGGGCCGTTGGCAGCTTGGACATTTGAATCTGAGTAAGCCGTTGAGGTTTTAATGATTTAAAGTATGTTGAATTGCAGACAGTCATTTGTCAACACATTTTATGTCAATACCTGGGGGGGGGTTCTTGATAATCCTTAGTCATGAAAGAATTGCTCTAGACGTTTACCAGAACATTAATATAAAATTTTTTCGTTGTCATTAGCTTTTATGAACTGGCTCCAGTGCTGGTTTGCATTTGTGTTGTGCTGTATAAGACATTTTGGGGTTAGGGGAGGGATTAAAACTATTCAGTAGCACTTCTGTTATATATTAACCTAACCCTTACCACCCTGCCCCATTTCCAATCACTCTTTGCTGCTCTGCAATTTGTTGAAGTCGGGGGGAGGGACTTATTAGGGACACCTGGTCACATACAACACAGTTGACTGTTCCTGTTGTATCATGCCAGTCAGGATTAGGTGTAAGCACCATGAGTCCATGGGCTGGTGGCAGTGTTGTAATGGTGTGGGGAATGTTTTCCTGGCACACGTTAGATCTCCTGATACCAATTGAGAAACGTTTGAATGTCACAGTGTATCTGACATCTATTGTTGCAGACCAGGTGCATCCCTTCATGGCTCCAGTTTTCCCCTCATCATGCACATTGACAAAACACTTATTGTCTCAGAATGGTTCCAGGAACATGACAGCGAGCCCGCACAGCCCACAGCCTTGGCTGGCTGTTCACAGCATCAATGTACCACCAATCAAGTCTGCTGTAACTGTGTGAGGCCATCACATCAGCATGGACTAATATCCCTGTGGAACGTTTCAGCCAGCTTGTAGAATCAATGCCTAATAATGAATAATTCTAATTTTATTCCTCTAAGAGGGACCAGAAAGCACATTAGCCCCAAGCCCTCACATACTCTAACTGAGGCCGACCATCCTGTCAGCTGCCAGTTTTAATCTCGGGTCGAAGGCCTCACACTCAGGCCACAGGCCCCATGCTCAGTTCGAAAGCCCCGCTTGGGTCGGATGCCGCCCAGACTTCTGTGCTGGAGCTTTCTGAGTCCTGAGGACATTCTGCTCTGCTAACTCACCATTGGTGCCCCAGGGTGAACCTGGTAAAGTCCCTTTCCCTCAGATTACAGGCTTTGCCTGACCAGCCCTCACATTTTCTCAAACCCCCAGAACCAGCTTCCCACTCCACTCATAAACAACTCTGCAGTGCCCTAGGTGGTAAACGGCCGCTAACCACCGTAGACTGAACCAGGTCTGTGCCACAAAATCCCCCATCTGTCCAGTCAGGGACCAGTAACCTTAAGCATGCCTGGAACGTGACCGGAACTGGGATTTCTGAAATGCCTCGATGTCACGGAGCAAGGGAAAAGATGTCCGGCAAGAGTGCAGATATTCTGGTGCGGGTTGGTGTAGGCGGGCAGCTCCAGGTCTGGGTCCCAGCTGGCTGATGGAGACGCTCTGTCAGCCGCACAGCTGACAGCGCTGACTACAGCCCCTGGTAACAGATGTCCTCACAGAGACAATAGGAAATTTCCCCTTTTAAACGCATACCACAAGCTTTACTTGTCTCAAGTAATTACCCAGTCTAAAAAGCACCCATGACTGGAACACATTTTAAGTGTAAGCATTTGGGGAACTTCTCTGCCGAAAAAAAATATTTGTTAAGGGTTACCTTTGTGCTTGCTGTGACCGTATCCAACATGTTTAAAATCAACCTTTCACACGTGACACTGTAAAGAGACGTCTAATGTTAAAAGAGGCACAGTATTTCCAAAGCGACAACAAGAACCAAAATGAGGAGTTTAGATATTTTGAGCTGATATGAAGGGTGAAATGTGCATATATTTGATATAAAAGAGTAAGGATTTCTACCAACTCCAATCGCTGAAAAATTAGGTTGACCATGAATCTTAGTTATTCTGTAGGTCTGAGTTAAAATAAAACATGCATTCAGTAACAAGAGAGATGCATTAAGTGTCACGGTAGTTAAACAAAACCTTTCCCTGGATGGAGGGGTCGTTTTACAGCTAATTACCTGGCTCTTAATTCGACACTCTGCACAGATTTGTCCACAGCTGGGGTTAGCTTTGTTAGCTTTTCCCCGGGATTTCTGCTAGTAGGAAAGGGTGCAGATGGAACAAGCAGACATTACGAGCAGTCACTTCTGCTCGGCCTGTGTCCCAGGACTCCATTGACACATACTAAGAGATCGAAAAACAAAGATTGGAGGCAGATGGCTGGACACCAGGGAATTGTAGTTTAACATTCCGTCGCAGTGAGATGTGTTTGGTTCGCCCCGGGGGCTCAGTTACATCCCCAACATTAGAGTAGCCATACACTTATTTATATTCTCTCTATTATATTAATTTATAATATAATTTATAATTATAAGAAAATTTATAGAATTCAATTTTGTGCAGAAACAAGGTTCCCAATGAATGTAACAGACAAGTGATTTCTGTGGCAGCTGGAAAAATCCCCATTGACTCACTGAGTGGAACAAGCCAGTAAGTTTTTAATGAATGCAAACCCAATTGGCAGGGCCCGCATGCCTCCTTTGTTTCCAGAGACGGCTGCGGTGGATCTGTGCTGTGACATGCCTTGGGACCGAGCAGGAAGATGTGGAGATAACGATGTACTGTTGGGCATTGCAATGCTGTGGCGATGGCCTTTGCGTGACGGGGAACATTTCAACCCTAACCGAAAGCTTCTGCACATCACGAAAGGAAGAATATCAGGTATAGCCATTGCTCTGGAGAATCTACATCTCTCACATTCCACATTCTCAGTTTAAAACGCCGCTCGTGGCTCATCTAAGGCCCAAGGCTCAGGAGTACTACCACCCAATCTCTCCCCTTAATCAGGGCAGAGGTCTTGACCCTTCTCTTACACTGCCTGAATCTCAAAAGGCATCTCTTTGGTCGACGTCTTTGTAAGTCGGACATGTATCACCAAGAAACAAATTTATCGTAGAAGAGCCACATTTTTGTTCTGTGCATCCAGTTTTGGTTGAATTTGTTTTTTATTGATAGTGATTTAACATCTACAGAAGTTGGGTGGCTCAGCTTGGATCAGACTAAGTACTGATATCAACAGGGTAGGCATTCCCAGTCTGCCCGGAGGTGGGCAGAGCTGGCCCGGTATCTTCATCCGCTGAGGCGTCTCTGCACCCCGGGGGATAAGCTCCAGACCTGCTTAAAAACCTGGCTCCATCCTCCGTCAGCAGCCCCACACATCCCTGTAATTATCCATAATTATATTCCTCTGAGAGACTCTTCACAGCCCCACCGTAATGACTGGGCTAGCGCGATCTGGTCTAAATTCAGGGCCTACGCCCTACACGCAAGCACAGACAGACAGACAGGCAAGCATATACAGACAAGTGGAATATTTTGTTGTATATACTTCTTGTATGTTGATTATTCAATAGTCTCCTGCTGAGAAAGCACTGGACCCCTATCAACTGTTATAATACATTTACCCCATTGGACTTCTTACTGTGTCTGAGCTGAGTGGGTGAGTTGTGTTTACCATGTTGAACAACAAAGAGTGTAATTACAGCTCTCATCTGTCAGATAGATGTTGTCCCAGAGATATCGCTACAAAATATACAGTAAACACTGTCTTGTATTTTCTAGGACCCTTTCCCAGAGGACAGCGTCTTCCTATCTAGGAAGTATCTAAATGGCTCACAAACACAGAGGTTCTACCTGTGTAGTTTATCTTGACCCCCTCCCCAATACGCTATCCATCACCCCAACCCCTCTGCTTGTTGGCGGTTTAGACCCAGACTGCTGGTCTCCCTATAGTCCAAAGGTTTGATTTGCAGCATGGCTCTCAGGTTGAAGAACTGTAGCTCTGTGAACAGAGCCTTCATAATACGCCATGTGTCCTGTGTCTAGGCACCCAAGGTCCACCCAGAAATTAATTTGAACCAAATGCATGGGAAGCTTGCACGAAAGATAGTATGACCGGTTTAACAAGCCTTTATTTATGAGTCCAGTCAATGGAGTGTACTTTATAAATGTCCATGTAAACAAATGGCTACTGCTGCAGCAAAGCACTGCTCCAGAACCTCTTGACCGAACACGGTTTAAATCAAGTAACGTCTGTTAGTACAGCCGTGGAAGGTGAGAGAGGGGCGAGCGAGGGCTGTAAAATAATTTCTCTCTTGTTTTCTTTTCCGCCCTCGCACATGTTTTTCACCAGCCCGTGGACCAGGAATAGCTGGGAATTTAAACGGGCTTTAACTGGTTTCCTGTTGGCAGGCCCCGCTGTTTATGTGCATACAAAATTACTGCCCCGGGCACCACAAGACACCCGCACAGCACCAAGGGCCGCAGTCCTCGCCCAGCCTTGGTTCCTGTGACTCAAAGCCGCAGCGTTCTCCACGGGCTGCCTACTCTCCCCATGACTGTTCTCTTGGTGTCCCCCGGGGGATCTCTGGGGATCCTTTTCAAAGTGAGGCCCAACCCCCCCTTCCCCTCACCCGAGTGTGTGTCGTTGGGTCCTCCGGTGTGGAGCGCTTTCCGATAACAGTTCTCTCAGAGGCGCCACCCTCCGCAGGAGTGAAGGGGAGTCGGGGCAGGATGGGTCAGGGCTACCTGTGCCGTCCAGGATTGGGTTGTGCTGACAGGGCTGGTTTTTCTCACAGCTGTGCTTTTGCTGCCCCGCAGCCCCATGCAGTGTTCCTGTGCGAGGGGGTTGGCCCCCCCGCCCCAGCTGCACGAGTGATGAGTGTCATTTCCCCCCCTGAAATCAGAGGGCAAATTTTTAACCACAATTTTAGGAGATCGCTGGGGCTTTTATGACACCCCACCTCCTGTGATATTTTGTCTTTCTCTGATAACATCTCATTTCAAACATCTGGCTCCCATATATTCAGATCAGGGCAAGAAAAATAATTCTGAAATGAGACAAAGATAAATCCTGTCGTTCTTCAGTGACTCATCTCGAAACGTGCCCCCCCCCCCCCTTTGCAGTCCGGAACTGTCCACTTGTTGTCTCCACTGTCCTCCACAAACATCTCCTGACTTACGTTAAGCCCTCACGCATGTCAGGCGTAAAATCATAAACGTTGCATGTTTATTCTGTCCAGTGCTACTTGAGGCATCCAGATACATTTTATTCTGCTCTGGACAGCTTTGCACGCAGTCTGGTGTTATCATTCGTTTCACTTTGTCATTAATTAGTTCACTTCCTCGGCAGAATCTTTTCTTCAGAGTCCATGTATACAACATGAAATCAAAGTCCAGACAAACCAAAAAGACACAAGCCAGCGATTGTTTTTCAGATTCTGAACTAAACACTGCATTCTTTTCTGTGTGCACTCTCAGCTGTCCGTTTTATAAATTGGGAGGAGAATCACACAATCACATGTGTCAGCCATTATTCTCCAGAGCGTTTCTCAATGGTGGTGCTATCGAGGGGAGTGGGGGGGGGGGCAAGGTTACAGGCCTGAGCAGTCAGCGGTAGTGGTGAGGGGGAGGCAGGCTAAAATGTTCTGCCGGGCCACAGATGAAGTCTGTCATCGTGACAGGCGGCTGCTTGTGGCGGGAGGCACAGTGAGGCTCAGTTCGTTGATTCTGTCTCCACTGGGTCTGCTGTTTGTTTTTGTTTACAGCAGAAAATGTCTGCCTACCATTTTGCACAGGTCACATAAAAAAAAACTTTTCCACTGAATTATAGTACAGAACATTTTTGTATTGTTTTTTTTTTTCTTCCTCAGCGAAGGGAACATTTTATTTTCAGGATATTTTCAGAACAGAAAAAAATGTGTGTCCTTTGTTGTGTCCCTCAAAGAGACAATGCTTGCTGCAGTAAATAAATCAATAGCACTGATGAGTCTAAACTGATTCCTTTTTTCTTTTTTTACTACTACTTACTTTCTATGTACTTCCTAAGGATGGTGTGTGTGTTTGTGTGTGTGTGTGTGTATCTGTGTACTTCCTAAGGGTGTGTGTGTGTGTGTGTGTACTTCCTATGGATGGATGTGTGTGTGCGTGTCTTCTCATTCAGTTCTCATTCTTTCGGTACTTCAATGACACTCCGGTCAGAGTAAAATTAGGCAGTCTTAAACCTTATTTTATAGGTTATAAAGAAAGATTGACCATACTGTGCTGTTTTGTTTGAAGCCAATTTCCCAATTCTGTTCTCATCCTTAGGTTTGAAAAACCAAACAGTAATACCGAGACACATCTGTAAGGGCAAAGACTATTATTTTTGGAGCTGACTGCTGTCATATGAACCTCTTGCCTTCCTGTCTCCCATAATGAGATTCCTGTTAGCTTATGGGGGTTATCAAGTCAATCTCTGGATGAGGTCAACGGGAGCTTTTTTAAAAACATAATTAAATCCAGCGAGTGTGACCTCTGCCCTCAACCCCATGCCATTGCACTTGGCTATTTTGGCTGGAACATTTTTACTGTAAGATTACACCTAATGATCTAGACCTAAGATAATCTCCTTTTAGAGGGAGTCCACTTTTATTTTGGGTTGAATCTATTGTTCATATTCCCCGAACCCTTACCAGGAAGATGACCCTAACAGATTTATTGGGTACTTTTTCTTTGAGGGAGCCTAAGATTTGACACGGCCTGTCAATGTGTTTCAAGGATTGATGTTGCCAGGATGATTTGTGGTGCAGAGCAACAATGGAAGTTAATTATCTATGGCTTCTTCACGCTGTGATCCACAGTCCCTCTCCCCAAGACCTCCACCATCACCTTAGGTGTAAATCTGTGTTCGGAACATGCTGTGAAGGGCCTGAGAAGGGGTGGGGACTGGGAATTCCCTCATGTTGCTTCTCCTAAACCAGCTGGTGGACACTGCAGACTGAAAACATGGCTGGGGTACACCGCTGTGAGGCCATCTCCAAGGCGATGGTCTCCAAGACAACTCGGCTGCCATAGCGGCTCCCATTCTCATGTAGCGTTGCTTTGGTCAATACGCTAACATATGACTCAACTAATTAATCTGAATGGATCTGAAACCGGAATGCCTGAAACTGGGATATAAATGTAAAGCTTTTAAAGGGAAAGACTGAACACAGCTGGCCGATGACTGAATTCCTCTTCTCTGTGCTTATAAAATAATTTTTCAAAAACGATCCAGGTTATTTCCAAAGAAGCTGAAATGCGGACTTAAGGGAGATGATGGCTCAAAAGAGCAGGTGAGAGAGGGAACATTTTATGTGTGTCCTGCTTACTGACCGTTTCCATTTCCTCATGCACGACAACTGGCTGAGGAAAACACCAGTGCTGAAGAGTACGAAGCTTTCTTATCCAGACTTGCAAGCGCTGCAGTCAGGCAACCTCAAAATGTTTTTATATTCTCTGCACACTTCACTTCTGTTCTTTCAGCGCTTGTGTTTCACGCAGACAGCTTCACAGACCACTGCTTCCCTGCATTGATACGCCCTGCCCAGCGCGCCACTGTGCTTATTTTTAATGGAAAACTGAACGTTTGGTTTTCTGAAACCAGAACTTCCAGCAGCCCTGTGGAGGCCAGGGTTTGGCGCGTGCGAGAAGAGAGGGCGAGCGAGGGAGCGAGGGAGGGAGAGAGACGTTGCCTGGATGCCAGGTTGTTCAACCGTTTATGTAATCCCGCCAGCTCCGGTTCCAAACTTCATGCCCAGAAGAAGAAAAAAAACCTAAAAGTGAAACACTGAGCCCTTTAAATCGTCTGTCTGGAGTGTCAGGACGTGCGCCGTTCACAGAGCCACCTTCCCTGTTGCGGCCCTACTACCTAATGCTAAACAGACCCCTCTCTCTGCTATTCATTTAACTCAACTTAATGAGCAGATAGGAACTGCCCCTCCTGCCCTCCACCAGGCCCTGAGGAATCAGTCACACGCAGAGCAGCCGGGATCAGAAGATCCAACGTTTCAAAGGGCTTAACACAGGAAGGCGAGGTAAGGAGAGCACCGAACTGTAGAATTTGACCCCACTCTCCACCAAACGCTCTCCTCGGGATTTTGGTGCTGAGTGCCAACTCTGGAATTGGGCCGTCGGTTCAGGGTGCGAGGGGGGTGCGTAGGTGGAGTGTTCCTATTCTGCCACGGATGTAAAGAGAAAGTGCCATTGTAGGGGCCCCGTGATTATCAACAAGCTCCGTGCAGCGGAGATACAGTCGGCAGCCTGCGCCGCGGCTAACTGTTGAAGCATATGTGATCCTCAACAGTCTTTGGCAGACACCCCCCATATGTTTCATGGGTAGCACTTAGCCAGGGAAGAGCCGACATGTGTTTTCATGTTTAAAGGTGTAGGCTTTACCTTTGGGGACGGGCAGTGGGCTTCTCGGTGTTCAGGGGAGCGGGGAGGAAGGGAAAATGAAAGGCTTTTGGTGTTGGCATGAAATCCTTTTCTTTTTCTTCCTTTTTCAGGCTAGAGGGAGCACAAATCCCCCCAATCTCCAGCCCCCACCCCGACCCGCCCCCACACTCCTTCCTTCACCCTCAATTTGTTTTAGAGACATCAGTGTCAGCTGAGGTGAAGGACCTGCTCCTCGGAGCATGCGCTAGGCTTTGAAACTGATCCATGTTTACAGAATGAAAAGCATTATGTGTACTTCTATTGGAAATCCTCCAGTTTTTAGTTTTTTTTTTTTTCTGTATAAATAATAATAATTCCGATGTTGCTTTGATGAAGGCGTTCTTCTCTGGCAGTCTTCCTGTTGACTTCCTTTATGAATTCACCGAAGGATTTAGAAGATGCAATTATCCTTGTGTGTCATGGAATGAACAGAGGGCTGATTTGGGTTTGAACAAACTATATTTAAAAACTTTTTTAAACCATTGTTCTTACTTCAATTTGTGGGTGTGCTTATTCGATGACTATGTCAGAAACAAAGGAATGTCCCTGTTCCTGTTTGTCAGTCTCAATTTGCTGGGGTTGAAGACCTAACTAAGGCTAACACCCCCCCCCCACCACCCCCCCCATTCCAAACACCACACACACAGTCTGATCTCTTTTATCACCTAATTTCACCTTCATGACGAAGTCTGAGGACAAGTGCTATCTTGTTAGGAATCTTCTCAGTCCGCTGGTTGGAACATCACTTCTGTCTGTGAATAAAACTATTGCTTTCCTTTCACTCTTTTTTTAACTGCAAAATCCCTGAGCAAAAACAACCTTAAGCATTTCTCGTGAGATGTGCCTGGATTCATAGTATTTCACATTGGGGAGTATGAAATGAAATGGGCAAACTGCTACAGGTTTGTACACAACAGGCCAAAATAGGCTGGACCATAGCACCCCTCCCTCCCCCATTTCCCCTCACGGTTCTCACTTTGGAGGGTGAATCAGAGCCCAAGGGCACCAAACATCCGCCAGGCATGAAGGAATCTGTGCCAGAACGCGATCTGGAACCGAGAACCCTGCGTGGGGTCCCGGGCCGCAGCTGAGGATGGAGTCTCAGATCTGACAGAGCGCCGGCTCCCTGCGCCAATGAATTTTTGTTTCCAGCCTTTCGGGGGACTAGGGCTGAGTGCAGGATGTTTAACTTGGAGTTTGAAGGCCCAGTGGATGCGCCGTCTGTAAGAGGTGTTGGAACGCTGAAGGGTTCCCGGTGGATTCTGCCCCCCCCCCCCCCCCGACAGCAGCAGAATTTCTTTGTGATGGGATACAGAAACGAAGAAGAACTAAGTTGCAATTCCATATTCTGTTACCATCTCTGGTTTAGCGGCGACCCAAAAAAAGTTTAAAATGTGAGCTTGAATGAAAGCCGTGACTTCTACAGCGTCTCCTTTACATACGTAAGGATGTGAATCTTTCAAGAACCATCACCTGCTTTTTGCATTTAAGCATTAGTCAGAAAGCTGGACACTTTTCCACTACGTGGCAACACTAAACACACACATAGTGTGTTTGGTGTTGCCAATTAAATTCCCTGTGTTTCTCAAGCATGGCGTTTAGAAAACAGCACTATGGGATGTCTTTTGTGCTGTCTGAAGTCTCACCCCATTCACCAGTACTGGGTTCAGAACCACAAAGGCTGTGAACACGGAAAATACATTTAGAATATAAATGTCTTGACATGAGTCCACAACGATCCAGAGTAAATGGATCTATAGGCATTTTTTAACAAGTGAAACACCATTGGTCTGTGGAAGGTTTTTTCAGTTGTAAGACCTTAAGCTGAACCAATTTTTTGGATGTTATTCGAATTGCAACTCGAATATGAACATACTGTGGTCTGAATATTGAACTCAAATCAAAGAATGTCTTTTCATACTTCTCTTTAGGCATTGTGAACCTTGGGGTGGGGATGGTAGGGGCTTCCTGACCATGGTATGACTTGGTGACATGTGCAGAAATGGTTCTAGACCTATCAGTGAGGTCACAGTGTGTTGCTGAGATCACAAGGTTTTCATGGCAATAGAAGCAAGGTCACCGTGATGCGTCACACCGTATGTGACCAATCTACCAATCACAACCCCTGCCTTGCAAACGCGTTTAACCCCTGAATGCCCGGGTAAGGCCTGAGATAAACTAACTCTGTAGTTAAGTGGAAAGCCCTCCCGGGACTCCCCACCATGCAATGTTTTAGAATGGTTAACCATACAGCTGGTTAGACTCCAGTCCGGGCACAGGTGCTGTGTCACAAACGGCTAGATGAGGGGGAAATTATTACTCTAATAATCAAAAATTCTGTTATTGGTTCAAAATGTGATGTTTCCTCAGTAATTTATTAGCTCCCATGGTGAAAATGCAGGGGATACCAGTGGTCATTGGCTGGTGAAGACAGGCCGAGACTGGTAGCCATTGGGGTATCCCCCGGGGAAGTGAGTTTGGATTAAATGTTTACTCACTTTTGTTTTTGCAACGGCGCTTCTGGGAAACTTTTCAGCATTTTCTGTTTTTTCACCGCACAAATCCCAGTCCAAGGGCTGAAATGAAACACATAATCCTTGTTTGTTTTTTGCCCCAAATTAGCACAGTGGCTGAATGAGCACACATCCCAGTATGCCCTCTAATTTCTCTGAACAGTTTTTTCTTTTTTATTTAACAATCATGTTTTATTCAGTGTGGAAAATCTTAGTTAGTGGTCTGGAGCTGGCTTTCCTGACTGTTTCCCTGACGACGGAGAGGAAGCCCAACCCCACACCGCCCGCCCTCCCTCCCTCCCATTCCAAAACCCTGCCCATTTTTGGCTGTTCCTCTCTTCTCTCTCACTCTCTGAGAGGGATTGTATGACAGCTTTCCCTGCTGCTTCAGAGTGGAGCTAGGAAAACGCTCCATTACTCCGACTCACTTCCAGTGGACGTCTCCACCTTCCAGGGCTTGGGAACGTTCTCCTGTCTAGCGTCTCGGCCATTTCGGAGTACACCAGGCACAGTCTGGGGCCAACCGCAGCCAAACGGACACAGACAGCAAATGGTGCGGGACAAGTTTTTAAACTTTTCCTGTATTCCGCTGGCTGTTCACCAGTGACCTCTCTGACAACGTGCCCCCTGAAGCAACTGGGAACCGACTCTGGACCTGACCCGTTCTGGAAACAAACCCGGGACTCCTCTGCTATGCAGGTAAATTCCACATAGACTTGTTCCACCAGTGTTTTACACAAAAGTTGCCCTTATGTTGTCAGTGCGATCCGTCTGTCTAGATTGGTGATTAACATGTTGTTTCCTGTATATGTTGTCTATCTAATTGATTTTGTAAGTGAACTTCTGTGCACTCGGCTGAAAACTACCCCCCTCCTCCACTGCCTGTCGCGTCAGCAAAAAGAAAAACCCACCTTCTCTCTTAAACAGCGGGTCCACCTAATTTGGCACAGAATGGGCTTTCGATGCTGTGCTGCTTCGGGCCAGTTCTGACAGACCCCAGAAGGTGAAACTCAGCATCTGTTCCTATGACGCTGGCTGTTGTATCCCGTTAGTGAGAAGTGTGGTGAACAGGGCACTCGTCACAGCTGGTTTTCAGTCTGTTTGGCAACAAAGCGCCCGTGCGTCCGCTTGGATCTCACTCCCCCGAGAAACGACTGGGAGAGACAGAATGGAGCGAGGGTGGATTCAAAGAAATCATTATCTAGGAAGCGTCACCTAGAAGCTCTGAGCAGTAACAGGGGTGAGTTCATCACCAGTCATCGTCTAAACACCGAAGTCTTCCGAGTCTTTCGAGTTATCCAATCAGGGCCACTTCCGCCGTGGCATGCAGGCCCTTCTCCGGTGGTCCTTTTTCTACCGGTGCCTTACCTGGTAACCAAGCCCCATGACTCCAGGTTACGTGCCGGCTTCAGCCCCCACCACTGCATCTCGCTTTGGTTTCCTGTGCTGTCAGCTAGAGTCGGTGGTGAATCTGAAACGTTCAACCTCTCCGCTTTGGAAAGGATTTCACACTAACCCACAACAGGCTCTGGAGATAAGTATAGAGATTAGTGACAATAGGTAAGTTCTGGCTCGTGGAAGAAAGCAGTACCCCTTTTTACATTACGTCCCTCGTCCCCTAACCCCCGTCTCTCATCCCTATCACCTCAGATGCCTACATTGACTTTTATAAGTAACTAGTCTTATCTGATGCTGTGGTCATTGACATGCTCTGTGGAATGTGGGGGTCAGGGGTCAGACGCTCACAGTAGATGCAGATGTAAAATTTCCCCACCGGCGCAGTGCTGACACCACTTTCATCAAGCTTTATTAGAACCCCCTAAACTTTGTGTGAGCGGGGAGGCGCTCCACTGACACGACAAAAGTCAGTTTTCAATCCTCTGTTCATCTGATGAGTAGCGGGTGCGGAATCCAAGGATTGGTTGGCATCCCCTGAGTGGTTTTGGAGAGATGCCACATCTATCTTTTCATGAATCATGCTGAAGGTATCGATTCACAAAGGAACAATATAAGTGTAAAAACATGGAGGAGTTCTGCAGGCACTTGGTCTTCCGGGCCGATCTCTGGAATGCTGCTGGCCAGAGGGGATGGGGGTTGTGGGGTGCCGGGTGGAGTTGCACCATCACACTGGTTAACCTCTCTGCAGGCTGTCCCAGGAAAGCTCCAGCTTTGTTGTCTGGTCTGCAGGGTCAGTCATGGTTGCGCTCCTATCCAGATGCTTGTCGCCCCAGGCTTTTTAAAACGCGTTAAAAACACCCTGTGGTTTGTCTCAGCACGTCCCACTGACAGTGTCGTGGAGTTAAAACACCTTTCTGTTAATTCTGGACTGGAAGAGAAATCCTTTGGGGGACAACACACATCTCAGCAGCTTGTGCATACCTTAGGTTTCAACATGTTGTTTGCCTGTTGGTTCTGAAAAACCAGGTTTTTATTAAGTCTTTGTGAACTGATTTTTCTTCACGGACCTTCGGTGCAACTTCTTTAACTTTGCCGAGTTAATTCCATTTGGCGATGCCAACAGATCACGGCAAAGTGGAGTCTGTGGCCAGGAATGGGTTAACATCGCCCACCCGTGAAAGGGCAAGCCCATGTTGTGTCTCCCACTGTAATCAAAGTCCGGCATAATGACTACAGCCTGTGCCCGTGGACCAGATCCATCCGTTCGTGAGATCATGCGCTATTTGCAGCGTGCGGTGTAGAGATCACCTCAGGGTTACCACATTTTTGTGAGGAGGGAGGGATTTGCAGGAAGTCTGAAAGCTGGAAGAAAGAACTGCATTTACCTGCCGATAATGGCCCCTTTTATTCGACAGCGGACGCCAGTGACCAATGTCAGAAGGGGAGAAAAGCAGCCCTGCTCTGCGTATGAGCTGTGGGCTGAGTTATACCAGCCGAGAGCCTGCAGGTTAACAAGCCGTTCAATAAATTCACTCCTGTTCTTACCTCAGTGACAGGGGCAACAGAATGCATATGCTGGTGTGGTACGGTGCACTCCTCACGCCTCTCACTGTACAAGACTGCATTACTCAGGACAGGAGGTGAAAAGGCCGTGATGACTTTATAACGTTACCCAAATGTAATGTGAATGTTCCCGCGCTTGATGATGGCAATTGGTCGAACCAAGAAGTCACTTAAATAGTTTCAAGGTTCGTTTCCGCACAGTGCTTTCTTTGCATGCTGGGAGAAACCACAGTGAAGCAAAGGGGCAGGTTAAAAGAACGAAGGAGAGCCCAGACGAAGATGAATCGCACGCCCCTACTCTCCTGTCAACGGCCCATCTGGATCCCATTAACCCTTGGCGCCCGCATCCACATACCCTCAGCGACCGCAGATTAGGCTCTGGTTCATATCTCCTCTCGCACAAATACCTGCTGAAGGAAGTGCGAACCCCCCGTCGAGGGTTAGCGCCGGCTGTTCCGGCTTTTTAAAAAATCCCGTCAGTGGTTACTCGGCCTGCTCGATGTTAGCCTGTCAGATAAAGCGCTACACTCAGCGAAATATGCACAGCACTTAAGTGATTTGGATATGTTTTTTAAAGTTATGAGCATCCTGAAATGTTTTACACATTTGCACATATAACCACCGCAGTGCGTGGGCCTCTTGTCCAACTCGCCAGAGCTCACAGAGCGAACATAATATCTCCTGTTTTTGATATTAGGCATACTTCTCGCAGAACTTTACGTCCTCTCCCAGGACCACCGCTGGACTAGTTTTATCAACGCGCTGTAAATATGCAACCCTTGTGAACCTCAGGAAAGAAATCAATCACTCACAGCAGTATAGACCTTTCCCCTAAAAGACTGCATGGGGCTTTGAAGTCCTGGCCCTGCAGTACCCATTCACTGGAGTTCAGTAACTGCCTCTGCTAAAAATCAAGGTTCAAATCACATGAAGACCTGGGCAGCTTTATTACAAAGCAAGCCCAGGAAGTGAAGAGGAGACAATGAGGCAGCCATGCAGGACTTCCACCCGTGCTTGAGTTTGAGCGCGGCGCTGCCAATGCAGTTGGTGTTGGAGGGGCCTTGACCCCGAGGGCTGCTAACGAGCTGAGCCCTCCTGTCAAGCAGGCACTGTTCGGTGGGGTCGGTTCACCATCGCTCAGCAAGTCGAGACGCTGATGCTATCCATATGCTGGGCCTTTATCCAAGGTAAATAATTCCTCCCATAGAAATAGATACAGGCAAGACGCAGGCCAGAAGCAATAACGCCAACACTTAGCGTGGCTTGATATGGGGATTTGAGGTTAAGAAGGATGGGCTGGGTGAAGGAGCCTCTTTGAATGGCCCTTGCCCTCCCGAGGCCCCCCGCAAGCCTGCTGCCGTCGTGCCATGGAGAACCTCTCCAGGTGGGCGCCCCGAGCTCTTCCGGAGTCAGGCCGGCCGTCTCCTACTCCTACTCCAGAGTTTATCGGTCTGGAAAATTACTGCCAAGGGAAATTCCACCCTCCCCAGGACTTGCCCTGGTTGGTGGTCAGATGAATTCGGTTGGCTTGCGGTTCAAACGCCTGCAGGGGAGCACGGACAATTTACTATATTGTTAGTCTTAGAGGGAGCCAAACAGCCCTTTGGAATTTATTCACGATAGCGTTATATATCAATGTACATTCTGAGTACCCTAGGAGAGCCCAAGCCAACCTTGGTTGTTCTTTAGATTCCCCAACTTAAAGTGCAGCCTGATGCCTTAGACTAGAACCAACATGTAAAGAACACATAAAGAAAATTTCAGTGCAAAACAGAGAGTGGTTGAATTTTCAAATGGAATGTGGATGATTACACTTCACCATTACCGGGCCATCCTTCCTTTCATCCCTGACATTTTCGGCTGGGGCAGACAGGGAAATCCCTCGCTTCTGTGTGTGCCCACAGACACTCAACGTGTGCTGCTGAGAACGCCTTTGGATTTCTGGCGCTGCTGCTGAATCTGTTCAGTAGCTGAGACGCCTCAGTGGGGAAAAAAATCTCCGTAAATAAATATCCGTAATGTCTCCGTAACTTCAAAATAGCTCTTTTGTGTTGTCTCAACTGATGCTTATCCACAAATGATCTGTGTCAGGATACGACATGTGGGAGTTTTCATTGGTACAAGGTACGAAATATAATTATTTTTTATTTTAAATCGAGTATCTGTTTATTTATTATCGGGCTGACTGTAAGAAATCCGTCATTGGTGCCGGGGTTTCTTGAGGCAAATAAAGGAATCCAAAATCGTGCCAGAGGCTGCTAATTTGTTCAGTGCTGTTGGCTTTCTCACCGGCCTTCGCACCCGCCGACGTTCTGAGAGTTATGGCTGACTTCTACGCATCAGCGGTGATTATGTTCTATAAAAACATGGCTAGGAGCGGTGTGGTTAAGCTGTTTGTCAACATGTCTTGTGCCATGATTCGCTGGAGCAGAGTGTGTCTCGGCCCTCCATGAACGCCGGGGGGCTGTCTGGCCTGTGTCGTGTGCAGACAAACTGTTTAATCAGCCCCCAGACCCTGGTCCTGAGACCCCAGGCCTCGGGGTGGTCCCATTGTCTGGTCTGCTTGTGGGAAGGAAGAAGCTACTGTGGTGGCTATAACATGGGGACGGGACGGTCCCCTGACTCGGTTGCTCGGTCCCACACAAACCAAAACCATTTATCCCAGGCCTGAAATGGAATCCTTCCCTTCCAAGGCTTCAATTACATGACAATGTTGTTTGACTTGGCCTCTCACTAAACACATGTAGAACTTTAGACTTAAAATAGCTCTGTTTGGCTGACATTTTTTTTGGTCCAGAGCCACCTTACTAGACCCTGCCCAAACCAGTGAATAATGACCAATGAAAAAATATTTTGAACAAAACAGGTTGAATGTTGTATTTATGATTATGCTCATTCCATTTGCCCCAGCATCTCCCCTTTAGTCTCATTGAGCCTATACTTTCCTCGACTCCAGAAACCACAATGCATTGCTCAGATTTCTGAAACCCCTCCAAGGGCGCGCCATGAGTAGACTATAAGAGTTTTATTTTGGCCCTGAAAAGTCACCGGACTGCTAACCTGCCGGAGTGGGATGAGCGTAACAAATGAACATGGCTGTCTGAGAGCAGGATGATTAATGGGGCTTAGTGGTCTGACGGAAAGAAGCCACCACGGGATTTCTGAGTTATAGGGGCCTCCCGTTCTGCTTCTGTACGGGAAGTCAAATGTAAAATACATCACATCTCTTCAAGCTTTTTTTTATTTTTAAGATTTGTGCGTCTTCGACGTTTAGGGAATCTGTTGAAATCCACCTAAAGATTTATTTCCTAGATATATCAGATTTAATTTACGTTTTTTGGAAGATTATTATAATTTTTATTTTTTTAGATGCATATTTTAAATCTTGTCGCTATTAGGTCAGGAGAAAGTTATTTGCATTGTAAGATACCACATCAGAAAGAGCTGTTACCTTGAATTCACAGTGACCGAATCACCTAGTGGTCTGAGGATAAACTGGCTACGAACTGGGGCCCTATGTGTACTGGTGGCCTGTGTGTACTGGTGCTCCGTGTGTACTGGTGGCCTGTGTGTCCTGGTGCCCTGGTGCTCTGTGTGTACTGGTGCCCTGTGTGTCTAGGTGCCCTGTGTGTACTGGTGCCCTGTGTGT
>JAOVYW010026146.1:0-26427 GCA_025775045.1 Hiodon tergisus | reverse complement strand
TGCACGCAAGCTAACGTCAGGAGCGGCTCAACGTGCACGCAAGCTAACGTCAGGAGCGGCTCAACGTGCACGCAAGCTAACGTCAGGAGCGGCTCAACGTGCACGCAAGCCAACGTCAGGAGCGGCTCAACGTGCACGCAAGCCAACGTCAGGAGCGGCTCAACGTGCACGCAAGCTAACGTCAGGAGCGGCTCAACGTGCACGCAAGATAACGTCAGGAGCGGCTCAACGTGCACGCAAGATAACGTCAGGAGCGGCTCAACGTGCACGCAAGCTAACGTCAGGAGCGGCTCAACGTGCACGCAAGCTAACGCCAGGAGCGGCTCAACGTGCACGCAAGCTAACGTCAGGAGCGGCTCAACGTGCACTGACAGCCAAAGGCAGTGATGCACTTGAAATGGCCGTACAAATTTCGCTTGCAAGGTTAAGTGTGGAAAGATGCCATGCATTGCAGAGCAGGCCTTAGTAGCTAACCAAGCTGGATAGAGAAGATAATCGCTCCTTCCATTGGGTGCCTTCCACAGCATAATATACATAAATACTTAATTATTACATCCACAAGGCACATAACAGTTACTGAGCATACATATAGCGTATTCTAGCCATGTAGAGTCATTTCATGTGAAATAAATGCATTATTTATTTTTAAAGAGACTATGGAAATGGATTATAACCCTCGATATCTTGTCCACGTGGGCCCAACAATGCCAAAAGAGAATCATCTTTAAAACACAAATGTCAAACTTGACTAGAGTAATACATTTGACACAGTGAGTAGCGCCAATATTGTCAGGCCTGTACTTTTCACTGAGAACCAGACAGAAGAAACAACTTTATGATGAGCCACTGACAAGCTGGCGTGGTTCCACTAATGAGACCAGGGCCAACCACTCGGATGCCCCATAGAAAGGAAAACAGTATGCTAAAGTATGCAAGTAGGAGGACTTGTTCTTTCAGGAATTAGGTTTTGGTTTGGCATGCCACAGTTGTCTAGCATGTCTTTCTTGAATGTGGTATCAGAAAAGACAACACAAATGCTTTACACACACACACGAAAAAAGAAAGAAAATAATCACTGACTGGGCAAAATATTTTAAAAGCCCATAATACACAATAGACTCCCAATAAATATGAACAAATCAGGGGAAAATACTAAATAGGATTAAATGAATGGCTTATCCTGGCAAAATCTGACAAAGCCTAAGCAAAATTAATTATAATATAAAACTCATGTTTGTGTATTGAGTAGTGCCCATTTCTAAGAAACCATTAAATCCAAGTAATTGTCTGGCAAAACAAAGATTTGTTCATTGCATTTACATGGGTTATGAAATTATATTTTATCATTCATTTTTAGAGAACTGTGAGCACATAAAATAACATAAATTAACTTCTAAAGTCAAAAATATTCCAAACTCAATAGTTTATTTGCAAGTTTAATGTTTCCTTTGATGACCAACAGTGGATTGTATGTCTAAACACGTGTTTCAACTTGTTCAAATAAGAAGCACGTCATTCCATTACGGATCACAGTACACCAAGCTCAACAATGAAACATACCCATAGCAAAAATAATAAATCCTGTCCCACATTCTAACACTGCTCAAGGTCGCAATGCACATGCCGTTTCATTTTACTTTGGCCCCTGACTAGAATGAATCTAATATGACCCAATTTATGCGTTTAGACACACTCACTGTAATCAATACTTACTGCCACGCCCCTTAAAAATTCGAGCTGTATTCATACCGACAAATCCTGATTATGTTTTGCGCAAATAAAACATTAAAAATTACGCAAATGGACAGTAGCCGATATTTTCATTTGCTGAAACATCAAAGCTAAGGAATCCAGTTCCGAATAAGATATGTTGTTGCTTGACATCGCAGAAAGGTGTAATGCCACCACGTCCGATAGTCGTTGGCCCGACTGAAGTAAACAGGATATGACAAGATTAAGCGCTTGTGTGGAAGGAATAAACTATAATACAGATTTATGCATTTACCTGGGGTACCTCAAATTATTAAATGGCGAGTAATGGCATCGGCACTTAACATGAATTATTTACATTAAAAAAGTATTGGTCCTCCATGCAATCAACAAATCTGAGGAACGCTTTGTCACATTTGACCCTTGCGTGTCCAGTTTCAGGACAACTCCATGTATGCCCTTGCAACAAGGTAAAACGATCGACCCAAACACTGCTCTGTCAGTGCTCGCCTGTAGCATGGGAGAACATTTATTGGGAAATTGAGTTTAGACGAGTTAAATTTCCTCAAATGTCTTGGGTCGATTAGCAAAAAAGTTTTCAACACTCAGCATCCACAACCACTCAACATTAATACTGGAGAGCTGTATCACAGAGACGTCAATCTGGCAGGGAGGAAATATTTCTACGAACAGGAAGTATTGCTCGTGTCAGCGTTAGCTGAATATAGTCAGGCCACTGTAAAACAACCAAAATAAAAATGTGTTAATTTTCCTTGTATGATTCTGTGGAGTCAACGACACAAGAAGTCAGTTTGTAATAGTCATCTAGGTACATAATCCAGATGTAGAAACGGAAAGAAACTTGCTGCTGTCATTCTTCCAAGTAACGCAAACCACTCAACTGGTTAGCAATCAAGAAGCAAGAATATAGACAAACACAATAATGTACTGCAAGACTAGAGAATTATCCATAATAACACATCATTAATGATTTTCTCTAATGCAAATAAAATCATAATTTAATAGGCTGGTTATTAGCAAGTAAATTATGGCTGGCGAGTTATCTAGCTAGCTAACAAATAATAAAGCTGAATTTCTGAAGATAACAACAATCACCATCCAAAAGGTCCGGATGACTTTGGTCCGCGTTGTCCGTAAAAGACAGGGAAACACACTCAATTTCTAATATGTGTATCGTTTTAAAACAAGCTCTATACCTTATCCTCTTCAGTGAGCTGATCGTCAAAGTCCGCCATCTTGGCTCTTCTGGACCAACCTTAATCAGCGTGCATCATGGGAACAGTGATTATACGCGGAAACTCAAGCAGGAATGTCGTAAACTGTAGCGTAAGTGGCGCACATCCAAACTACAGGTTTTCCTTATTGCATGGAAATACAGTGTTCGTAGTTATAAATGTGCGTTGGTAGCTGCTCGCTCTGCATACTTCTCCAAACTAATTGAGGAGAACAAAAACAACCAAATATATATTTTTTGATACAGTAGCCAAAATAACCAAAACTCAAGGGATAGATAACCTGAGTCTGTATCATAGCAGCAAGGACTTCATGCAGTTCTTCAGTGAGAAGATTGAAGAAATTAGAATTGAGATAAGGGCGATCTCATCTGCATAAGTTTGCTCTGAACCTCCCGTGGAAAGTAATTCCAGAACTTGTTTTGATAGCTTTTCTCCTGTTGAGCTTAGTGAAATTGAACAACTTATCTCTTCATCCAAATTGTCAACTTGTTTCCTTGACCCAATACCAACAAAGTTGGTGAAAGATATTCTGTCAGTAACATCTAAACCAATGTTAAACATTTTTTACGCGTCTTTAGTATCAGGATGTGTCCCTGAGTCTCTCAAAGTAGCGGTAATTAAACCATATTTAGATCCATATGTTCTTAAGAACTTTAGGCCAGTATCTAATTTGCCATTTTTGTCTAAAATATTGGAGAAAGTAGTAGCCCAACAGTTATTGGAATTTCTAAGCTCTAATAATATGCTAGAAACATTTCAGTCAAGTTTTCGAACAGGGCATAGTACGGCACTCGTTAGGGTTGTAAATTATATTCAAATGGCATCTGATAATAACTTGGTGTCTGTTCTAGTACTACTTGATTTAAGTGCTGCATTTAATACTATAGATCACCATATCCTCTTGACTTGACACCCACGTAGGCATAAAAGGGACTGCTCTATCTTGGTCGAGGTCATATTTGACAAATAGATTTCAGTTCGTTAAAACTGGGGAAGACTCATCTGATTTGTTTCCGGTTAGATATGGAGTACCACAAGGTTCGGTGTTGGGCCCCCTTCTATTCTCTTTGTATATGCTACCCCTTGGTGATATCATCCGTAAGCACAAGATCAACTTTCATTGTTATGTGGATGACATGCAGCTATATTTGTCAGGGAGCCCGGGTCCATTGGCTAGATTGGAGCTTTGCTTGAAAGACATAAGAGATTGGATCTCCTCTAATTTCCTATTGTTGAATTCTGAAAAATCAGAAATGATCATCCTTGGCCTAAAAGGCCATCGTACAAGGCCCAATGACTATGTTCTGGACCTAGATGGAAAGCTGATAGAACAGGGTGTATTGGTTAAAGATCTTGGAGTTACAGTTGATCCAGAACTTTCTTTTGACCGGCATACTAAAGATATTGCTAGAATAGCATTCTACCACCTGAGAAACATTGCCAAGATTAGAAATTTTTTAGGTGATCGGGATGCAGAGAAATTAATCCACGCTTTTGTTACTTCCAGACTTATTATTATTGTAATGCTATATTATCAGGTGGCTCAAATACAGCCACAAATACATTACAAGTTGTTCAGAATGCTGCGGCTTGGATCCTTACTAGACGTAAGAAATACGATCGCATCACACCAGTGTTGTCTTCCTTACATTGGCTGCCAAAAAGGCAGGGGCTGATTTTAAGTCACATTTGTTAACTTTTAAGGCTGTAAATGGGCTAGCTCCCTCGTATCTAACAGATATTATAGTCCCGTATGTCCTAACTAGATTACTTCGCTCAAAGGCTGGGAATCTATGTATACCAAGAATATACAAATCAAAATCTGGAGGTAGAGCATTTGCATATAGAGCTCCACAACTATGGCAAAGCCTCCCAAAATTTGTGCATCTAACTTGCATATAGTCAATAGGGGGACTGTGACAGTGAAGGGACAGTGGCTATTAGAAATGTTTTGGTGATAAGAACCATTCCTGTTGTCGCACCATCATCGTTGGTTCCCCCCTAGTTGGCTGGGTTCTGCCTTTGGTGGGGCGGGATGGTTTCGGACCACCTTCATGACCATATGTTGTTTCCGGCGTTCACGCTCTTTGTATGCTGCCATAGATATATGTAGCTGTGACCACTCAGAAAGTTTCACGTTTAAAATTTTCAAATTACTTGATTATCCTGCTTCCATAGGTAACCATTAACAATACGCTATCTCTCTCTTTCAAGCAATCACGTGAGGCATCCTGCAGGACTGCATCACTTTCACCACAGCAACCAGTGGACCTTCAGACTGAACTCCAGCCATCTGGGCCCCCAGCGCTCTACTCTGGATATTACAATATTTTGGAACTCCTCGACTAGAGAGCATCAAACAATATGGACATTAGATTGTTTAATTCAGCACCTAGTGCCGGCCAGCAGTTCCTCTCAAGGTTTCTTCTTGCCTGCCTAGGGAGTTTTTCCTTGCCACTGTTAACACTGGCATGCTTTTGGGGGGTCAGGCCTGTGACATATTGTATTTCTCTGTATGTAAAGTGTCTTTGTGACATGGAAACATGTGAAAAGTGCTTTATAAAAATAAATTGATTGATCGATTGATTGATTAAACAGTGCAATTCACCCAAATTTCACGCTTTAACTTCTACTGGTCAGGATAATTATATTGTTTTATTTCAGAATTAATTTCCAAAAACAATTTTCTTTAAAATACTGTTTGTTGGATACTGTAATTGTAAAACTAGCGAATTATTTGGTACTCTGTGAATGACACTACAATAATATACATTTCTCACTTAGCTTTTCATGTTCGTGTTTCGTTCCCAGTGATGTTTCTCTAACTATGCATTGTTGGTAGAGTAGTCAAGATCTAAACATTTTTTTAATTCACACTTAATCAGCATCGTTCCTAACCGTGACCAACAGTGGATTGGGGGGGGTGGAGAGGGGATATTAAGCTTTTTTGGTCAGAAAACAAAGTTCAAGCAAGTAGTCTATTGACAACTTGTCAGAAGCGTCTGTAGGCCTGCAGCGTTTGTCCTTTGTCCCGACAGATGAGAGATCCAGACACACTTTGTTGTGATAATTAGACTGACCTATATTTTAGGTAGCGGAAAAATCAGCAACTAGACATGAAACAAATTGAATTAAAAAAAAACCAGCATTGACAAGCCCTCACGGGCCGTTTACCTACCATAGTTGGGGCTGTAGCAAAACTATAAGCTCATTGAGCCAAAGACTTGAGCTCTAGGAATTAATCGTACTTTTGACTTCGACTCCAAGGAGTGACGTCACTGTCAGCAGCAAGCTCATTCACAAGGAGTCCCACTACATACCCCCACACCCCCAATACCTACAGCAACCTCAGCTGGCCGATTAGTCCAACCCCCCTATCCAACCCCCACTGGCCACTGGGCTTTTACCCGCCCTTTCTGTTTCTGCAGAGGGAACACATCTGCTTCACAGACTGATAGCTCGTCTCCAGGTAGAACTAGCTCATCTGTGTGCCAGGCTCTGCCACAGACTCACAGCCTACTATTTCCGGAGATACACTTTGGCTATTGGTGCGCGTTCCACATTGGTTCTGGCTTCGTGTACACCTGTGGGTATTCCCCCTCTTGATGTTGTTGATGTTGATTTTTACAAAAGGGAACTCAGCGTTGTAAAGTTGGCGTGGAGTAACCGCACCCCCCCCACCCCCAAATCAAAAGAACTACCCACAATCTGTGGTTATGTCTGAAGAGACCTTCCATATTTGTCTGCGGATGGCCACTCTTTCTATGCATGCTGCAGGAGAGTCAGGAGCACACTCAGCAGACTTGAGGACATTTATTTTCGTGTGCTCTGCGCCTAATTTCAGAAGCGTGCCCTGACTGCCAGACCGCAGTCTCTGGTTGCTTCTTCCCCAGCTCGTTGGGACACAGCTTAACAGGGGGTGCCTCCAGGGATCATTCACAAGGCTGCTAATGCTCACCTTGGACAGTGGCCCCAGGGAGCAGCCTCTTCTTTCCCTGCCTTGCCAGAGGGCTTGATTCCCTTAATGCACTGGGTGGCACAAATCATAGGCCTGGAGTGGCCAACGGGGGAGAAGGCTTAACAGTCTGTGTTTGACAACCGTGTTTGACAGCGTCTACTGTGGCAATGGCTGCCCCCCGCCGCCCCGATTCACACTGACTTCTGGATAGTTTCAATCTTCATGGAAGCACCCGGCCACTCTGCCGGCAGTGGCACAGTTGGGGAAGGTGCTCTACCGCCTCTAGTATTGAATCTGGATGGACCTGCCCAGCTGTTGGCTCAGCTATGATCCCTATCTAACAGCCTGAGCCTCCTGACTAAGAAACCAGCTTGCCCTAACAAACAGTGTCAGGTCACGGAGACCATTTTAAAGAAGGCCTAATCAGTAGGTGCTTTTGCAACCAGGATTGGGAGTTGTTATTATAGCTCAACAAACAAAGCTGTTGAGCTTTCGTGATGGAAACGCCCCACCATTTTACTTTTTTGTGTACAGTTGAGTGCGGTGATGAGACATACGGCTAGGATGATGTCTGGAACTTTAGCTTCTACCAAAAATCAAGTGACTGAAGTTCAAAGTTGAAAGCTCAGTTGAGTGAGTTTATGTTGTATTACCATTTTGCATTTTTAATACATGTACGAATAATGTAATATGGTTTTCTGTAAAATTACGATGGTCAACTGGTCATTTGATTATTGTAGATTTGTCACAGTTTGCCTTCACTTGTTTTCAGTCACAACTTCTAGCTCTTGTCAACCAATTATTCAATTATCATTCCAAAGACCCATGTGCACTAGTTTGATCACCTCCTTTCCTATTGGCCCTGCACCTCCCCACTTGGTTTTCTGTTTTACATTTACTTTTCCTCAGTAAGGGCAAGTTATTGCTTTGTATTTTGTTTTGTTATGGTCTGGGTTTTTAAGGCTGTTTAAGGGCTTCATTAATTCTTTAGTCATTAAGAGTTCATTAAAATCATGTTTATTATTTGGTTTTGCTTTGGTGCTTTGCTCCACGTGAAAAGATTGTTATAAATAATAACTGAATTGTTAAAATACTGTAATGTAATAACTTCCAAATAAGGATTAGGGCTTCATAGCCAAATAGCACATATTACGATTATTATTAAGTAATCCTGTTGTAAAGTTCAAGGCTTGCACCCAACTCCATACCACAGACTATACCAGTTTAAAAGCAGCCTGGAAGGAATAGATGGGTTTGGATTTGATAATTACTAGGCTGCAGACCAAGGGATTAACCTTACACGGAAATCCATTGTGCATGCTCTGTCAGCCTGCCATCCGCTCCTCTACTCCCACTGCCCCCTGCTGTCCCCTGATCCTCTAATGAAATTTTGCAGCAGCCCCACATAACTGCACCTCGTGCCCAAACATAAATGCACTGTGCTCAGCACAGAAAGTCCAGGGATAGGGAGAACTTATGCAGGGCGCTGGGATGGAGCGCAGTGTGAATGTCTGCCTGAAAGTGCCCGGAGACAGGGCAGTGTTCTCTTTTAATAGAAATCAAACTGCTGGTGTACCTCTGAGAAAGGTTCTTAACCAAAATTTCAGTTTCAGTAAAAAAAAAGTTTGAGCCTTAACGGTTTCTTGGGATAAGAACTTTGGCAAAACAAGTACATTCTAATTATTTCTTCCATTTCCAGTCTTGGAATTTTCCACCTGGTTTCAGCCATGTAGAAAGTCTGGAGAAAAAAGCAATCTTTAAGCCTGAGTGAAAACCGCATAAAAACCATCGTAATTGAACTGAATTAGGAGAGAGGACCCCAGTGACATGCCGAGTGGCGGGGTCACATGCAGACAGCACCTATCTAGCCTGCAAGGAATATCCTCATTGTGGTTTTATGGCAGCTTGTTAGGAGAAATGTGATGATCCATGTTTCCATTGTTCATTTTGTGTGGGTTTCATTTTAGGACTACTTGCAACCATCGTCTCTTGCACTTGAATAGCGTGTGTTCCTTTGCATGTGATTATCTGAAAGAAAGTTTTTAGCCCTGGACTCGAGTTTAAGACCTGTCCTGGGTTTGGCCCTGAAAGTCTAGCAGTGAGTACTGTTCTCACCCGCTTGCTTTCATCCCTGCATATGTGGCACAATGGATATGTTGCCTCTTGCGAAGGAATTCTAAACTGCCCAAGGGCGCCCCACCTCGGACACCTGGGCCATGTAGGTCTGTGTCGCGCCGGGCATGAGAAAAACGTGCCTGCTCAGTTCAGATTGCTGTTGGCTTCAGACTTCCCTTAGCTTCTTATTGTTGAATTTGGTCTTTTCATCAACCTTCTTTATGCCAGATTCAGGTATGCTGACATTGCTCTGCCAACTGCTTTCAAGGACACCAACATGTTCATGTCAAGCACGGGCAAGCCAGTGTTAGTAAATGATGTGTAAATGATGAGAAATGCATTTTGCCACACCTAAAGTCATGTATTATGACCACAAAAAACTAGGCTTGACTTCTTTACCTTGCTATGTAACGGCTAGCCTTCCGATTACAGTCAATAGAGTTCCCCAGGTCAGGACAATATTTTGCAGAAGCAAGCCTGTGTGTGATTGTCCTTAAAAAATACCACCATCTATAATGAATTGTGGTTGTATTACAGTTTTTCTGAATTACTAAAACTAAACTCCATTCTTTGAACCAAACGGCCGATTGCCTGAACCCATTTGTCGAAATCCTTAAACCATATTGGCCTACTTAGACACAATTTGCAGAACTCTTTCAATGCTTCTTTCAAAACTCTGAGCACATTCTCATACTTTAAAGCTAATTTTGCATGGAGATGCATTTGTGATGCAAAATGATAAACACAGGCAGCAAAAAGTTAAACACAATTTCAACACAGTTGTCATCACTTAAACACAACGACTCAAAATTGTTGCCAATTGTTTCTAATGATGAAACCAATTAGTGAATGGCAAATAAGCCATTGCAAGTGGCAAGGGCCAGTTGAATGTTGATACCAACAATGGGTGGCAACTATTGACGAGGAAGAGGAGAAAGGTGGAAGAGGAGGAAGGGTATGTGTAAGAGGGGGTGGAACAGGACACGGAGTTCCAAGAGCACCGATTTCAGATGAAATTCGTGCTATTGTCATTGATCATGTCATTGTTCATGGGATGATGATGAAAGAAGCTGGACAACGGGTTCAACCAAACCTGAGCAAGTTCTCAGTGTCCACCATAGTGGACAACATAACAGGTATAGTACAGTAATGGGTTCTTAGTCCTTGAATATTTACTGTATGCAAACATTTCAGTACAGTACATCACTTTTCCAATAGTAAAGCGACTGGAGAATAAACTGTATATATGTATTGATGTCAAGTCTATTACTGTACTATCTTCACAGTACTGTATGGGTATGTAATTCCATCTTTGCTTTTTGTAGAACTGCAACACTGCCTCAGATATTGTTGATATGGTCCTTCAAAATATTGACATCTGTCTTGGAGAAATATGAGACCAAGTAATCAAAGATGATGCCAATTTTGAAAGCATCAATAGCGTGACCCTCTTTTCGTACTATTTGTATCTTGCAGAGGAACTAGGAATGCTTTGAGCGCAACTCTGAAAAAGTGAAAGAGCAACGCTTTCTGTACGTGCAAGTAAGTGTACATTCCAACTGAGTTTTGGTTCTTACAGTACCTTACTACATACAGTACTGTAAAACTGTCAAATGTCTGCACTATAATGTAATACTGTAAAGCAGGGCTGCATACAGATACAAAGAACGGAAGAGGTCTGTCATTCTGTAGCACTCGTACTGTTACTGTAAACCTACAAAATCTTTTGTATATATTTCATCTACAGAGAATATTTGACCTGGATTCAATGGAAAGGCCCCATGAGTATGTTTATATTGATGAGGCTGGATTCAATCTGATGAAAAGGTGAAGGCGAGGAAGGAACATAATTGGCCAGCAGGCCATTGTGAAAGTCCCTGGTCAGCGTGGAGGTAATGTGACCCTTTGTGCGGCCATCAGTAACAAAGGGGTTCTCCACCGCCATGCCACCTTGGGGCCTTATAACACTCAACACTGCCTCACATTCCTGAGTGGTCTTTGGGATCTCCGGTTTGACCGTGAGCTCCAGGATCATGACCAGGCAGAGCATCCGGTCTATGTGGTCGTTTCGGACAACATGAACTTTCACTGTGGTCTGGGAGTGGTTCAACATCAACCAACAGTTTGTGATTGTTTTCCTTCCACTCTATTCTCCTTTCTTATATCCAATAGAAGAGTTCTTCTCAACATGGATATGGAAGGTCTAGATGGAACCCCTACACCAGGGAAAATCTTCAGCAGGCCATGGAAATGGCCTATGGTGATGTAGAGTCCTGTCAGGGTTGGATTCAGCACACCAGAGGATTCTTCCCCTGTTGCCTGGGACGGGAGAATGTGGCATGTGACGTTGACGAAGTCCTCTGGCCTGACCCAGCATTGAGGCACAATAAAATCATGAATTTGTTACATAATACTGCACTGCACTGCCTTGTTTGCTAATCATTCGTTGTCATTTTTCTTTTTCCTTAGGCCTTTTGCGGTACTGCAAGTTTTTTCATGCATGCTATATTCTGAATGTGCACTACTGTAGTTACCACTTGCTGTATCCAATTCTGTAAATATTCATTGTGAAAACAATAAAATGTGTCTTTGCAGTTAGTTTAATCTGTTTTTAGTCACTTGGCAATGGAGAATGCAAAACACAGAAGACCTTATGCACAATAAATCATTATTTCTGTACCTGTATGTCCTGAAAAGTGTTTAATATTTGGGTGTAGTGTCTAATGATTGCTCAGTAGTGTTAACATTTTGACTGCCTGTGTTTATGATCCAAGAGCATTTTTTGGTTTTGGCCAAAGTTAAAATGGTTTTGAGACGATTGTTTTTATCCAGAAGTGTCAGGGGTTTTGTGAATGTAGTTTGAGGATTTGGTTTTGTTTACAGTTGTGAGACTGCAATTGTGAAACTGTAATAACAAGGGAAAATATTTGTCGAAATAATGTCCTTCAACACTGCAGAAGTATTGCGGTAGATAATAATCAATAAGACATTAATTTGATTGCCAAAATGTTATTTAAAAAAAAAGTCATGTGATCTAACCAATTTAATTAGTTTTAATCTGAAGACATAAATTAAACAAATCCTTTTTTTTTTGCATTGCTCTAAAATCAGATACTAAATACACATGTGCTACACACGTGCACTGCTCATATGCACAGAATGTATCAGATAAGTTTCATCCAGTTTCATGCCCGCAAAGAATGGCAAGCCAATATGGTTAAAACCCGACAAGACTGAAAGTTCTGAGAATGTAAACATTAAGGGCATATGAGTTTTATATAACATTCAAAAAGCTCTTTAAAACATTTCTTGCCAGTGTGTTCATCAGTATTGCTTTGTCAATTTGATGTAGGCTATCTATCTTAACTATTTTCAACAAGTTTAATCACACATAATATTTTATTTTAATATGGATTCATTATAACGTTAACTAATATTCCCTCATTCCAATTGGTCGATAGTGTAATGTTCTATATTCTGGAGCCAACATGCACCAGGGATTCTTGTGAGTAATTCAATCTTATGTATCTTGTGCCAGAAGGTGTCGCTCTTGTTTCATAAAGGAGGCTTGAGGCATTGTCAACAAAAAATACTATTGATTGATAAAAAAAACGATTCTGTTAATTGTTAATTGTAAAACTATGTTAATTCTGTTCATATTTAATTGTAAAACTATAAGTTCTTAGAAGGGGTGTCAAATTACATTATGTAATCATGTAAAGTACTCTTGATATACTTAAGTTTTGATGGTGGAGCAGATAAAATAGGTCAATGTGTATATAATTACAAGTGTATTTATTTATTAATTATTTATGTATATATGTACACATGTACTTTACATATGTAAATTGCCACCCCGCACTATATATATATATTCATTATGGATATATATATACACATAAACACACACATACAAAGATGGGTTACAAATGAAAGGAAAAGCCAACATGAAGAGTCTCAGTAAGGTGTTGGGCCACCTGCCAGAACAGCTTTAATTCATGTTGGCCTAGATTCTCTGTAACTCTACTGGAACACCATTCTTTCAAGAAATGTTCCCTGATTTCATGTTTTGAGGATGGTGGTGGATAGCCCTGTTCAAAATCTCCCATAGGTCTTCAATTGGGTTGAGTTCTGGTGACTGTGAAGGAATATGAATGGAAGAGAGCACTCCCATCAGGATTGAAATGTTTCACCATGAGATAAAGGTGATCACTCAGAATAACTTTGTAATGATTTGCAGTGACCCTTCCCTCTTAATGGACCCAAACTATGCCAGGAAAATGCCCCCCCCCCCCCCCCAACAGTATAACAGAGCTTCTAGACCCCCTCACGGTTGGTTTTTAAAATTGTCTGTATATATAAATATATAAATATAAATATACATATATGAGGAAATAAAAGCACTACTTTAATACCCTGGTGCCAGTGGAAGTGAGGTACAGACAACCTGTTGAGGATCCTCCAGGATCCTCTTTTCTGTCTTTTCAGTTCCATAATCATAATGTCAGAATGAATTTGGGCTAGTGGAGGACCAGAGCCACTTGGTAGTGAGTGTTACAACAGATCATTTTTAGTGTGGCCTACCACTTTGAGGCTGAGCTGGTAATGCTCCTTGATGTTTCCTCTTCACGATTACAGCACTTACAGTTGACCGGGGCAGCTGTAGTAGGGCAGATATTTGACAATCTGAGTCAGAAAGTCAGATTGTCAAAAGTGGCATCCTATATACCATGTTCCTCCCATTCTGTTATATACTTGTCAGCTATGGGTGTGGCTGAAAAAGCTGAATATGCAAATTTGAAAGGGCATATTTTTGGCCATGTAGTATACTTTAGTGTACTCTAAACACTACAAACTGTGTGATACATTTTCAGTTTTTAGAAAATGAGCAGATAATAATGATGTTATTGAATAAATGTAAACGTAAATGTAAAACGATTTCCAAGCTTGGAATGATTTATAGTAGAATGCACTTACACAATTACAAAACTGAGATAAAAGAATATTAGTATTGTGTAAAAGTAATAGAACAGAAGATTAGAACTCGGATCTACTGAGCCAAAGCTAAGTCACTGGAACACTAGATCACCAGATTTATTAAAAAGGCTTTTAATTATATTCCGTGTTTCCATCTACAGAACTCAATTTCGAGAATGCTAGCTAGTTCGGTGGTTTGGCAACAGCTAATTTAATTACCTGGCCTGCTAGCAAGCCAGACTAATGTTAGTTAGATAGCATAATTAAAATATATCTAATATAAACTTGCAAACTGATGAACATACCCTATTATAAAAATAATCGCCTCCTTCTCACAACAGTGTAAATTCAGATGAAGGGTAATTAGGGAAAAACCAACCATTCACTGCTAGATGAAAAGGAATTACATTATTTAAATTTTTTTTTATTTTATGCTATCAATGTGCCCCCTTCTAACTCTATTGCTCTTTGCTTCCAGTGTGTGTCACATCTCACTCGAAGTTTTGGGATCTTAGATAATTGGAAATCCTGTGTCCTCTGTCAGGTCATTTAACAGCGAAGTAGGTTACGATCTTAGTCTACTATGGTGGTTGTCAACGACTGTCCATTTAATCAAATTTGCACATCCATATCTCATCAGGAGAGAGTGTTGCTTAGACAGCCCTCTGGAAAATCGGAGGTCTCCCTAGGATCCTGTTTATCGGCCGTTTTTTCTGGATCGATCATCCCAAACAGACCCCCCCCTTCCCACGGGGATTAGTGCCGGGAGTACTGTGGGTCGGAGGCATGGACCGAAACAAATACAAAAACGACGTTGCTTTCTCTGAAGGCGTCCATCAGTCTCGGATTAGCAGTCTCTGGATGAAGACTCTGGGTGTGAGCCAGTGCGCTGAACGGTCACATGCAGGGAAAAACGTGTCTGGCCTCGATCCCTAGTGGATAGCATTGATGTTCTAGCCGTCCCTTGGTCTGTGTGCCTGAGCTGTGGAGGCCTGCACGGGCAAACAGAAGAGGTATGAAGATTTTCACCTTCAGGCCACCCTACAAGGTGTTAATCCCAAGCAGATGGCAAGCCGACAGCACTGGTGATCTAACAAATTTATAAAATCGCAGAAATCCGAATTCCCACGACCTCACCAGATGACTTTTTGTTTGGCACGTGCTTTTAAGTTGACTCACCCTTTTAGCAGCAAATGATTCGTTTTCTGCAAGAAACACAAGGAAAGGTTACTTCGAAATCCCACATGATGGTGTACCAACATAGGGAAAAGAGAGAGAAAACTGAATCGGCCCTTTGAAAGTGAGGGACTTCAAATGAATTATATTGTAATTTATATAAATGTATATATATATATATAGTTAAACTAAATATATCATTATTCAGCTTGGTGAAGAAAATTCTGGGTTATCATCCATCTGCAGAGAGAGAGAGCTCCCTACAGGCATGCTGTCTGCCTGCCGTTCTTATGCTGAAAATGCACTTTGTCTCTTCTTTGTTGGGTGAAGCTAATGTGCTATTGGGACCTGTGCCAGTAACATTTCCATATAATCACTCTTCTCACCTGGGTCACCGCTGGATTTTCATGTCACAGACACTTGTTTGTCTATCCAACAGCCTCTTGAAATCTGCAAAGGTGATTTTATTAATTGGGACTTAACTGACTGGGTTTTCTGACAGAAAGGACCATATTGTGTAACGGCTATATCTGGAGAGGATGCGTCAGCTGACACAGAAAAATAAAAAAAAACAGTCACACGTTCACTCACATCAAACCAGTGCTGCGATCATTATCACTCACCACTGCCCTTAAAACCTCTAGTTCCCTGGGCTCGTTCGCTGCCTCCACAGGGCCTCTTCCTCCAATCAACAGAACTCTTCCAGAGCCAAAAGCCCCCCTCGCCCAGGTAGGCTGGGTAGACCAACTAGATTTACGGCTTCTCTTTGAGGCCAGGCACAGGGAGTAGTTTAAGACCAGCATTGTGCTACGTTGGATCACGTAGGCGAACAGCAGTAAATCCTTCATGTACCCAGCTGTTTCACCTTTCTGCGCTGTTCCCCCCACCCACCTTGCACCCTTTCCCTGACACTGTCCGCTTTTATAAAGCTCTTACAAGGGAAATAATTGCTGCAATAGGTTCGACCTGACCGGCATGACTGATCAAACGCCAGGAAGACCTGTATCAGCCTCGCCTGCCATGGCAGAGGTAGATTTACAGCGACAAGAGCGTGCATCGTCTCAGTCTGCTTGTGTTTCAGATCTCCTGGGTGTTTGCCATGCGAGGAAATGGTACTCTTTCAGTAGTCTTTGTGTGAGTCCGTCATGCTGTCACAGAGAGTTTTTTCCCCCCAAGTTCAACAGAACAACAGAAATCATTGTACATTTAATGTATACAACATACAAGCATCAATGCAAAAAGTGAAATATTTACAGTTTGACACAATTATTTATAAGAAAGCGTTTCCACCAAGGTTTACCAGGTCTTACATTAATTGTACCTAGATTACTAGTTCTAGTTGCGGCACTTACAGTCTGTGCAAAAGATTCCACTGGAGGTTTTGACATTTTTTGGTTAATTCCCAGTTAGAAAGTAGACAGTGATCTGAATAACAGACTGGCTTCTAAAAAGATAGTGGATACCACATAGCCATTGCTGCTGTCTCTCCTATAGCAGTTTTCATAACAATTAAGTTTCTAGGGTCAGAATACAATAATAATAATTTAAATGAATGCCGGCACACCTGGTGCCGTGTACCATGGTATAGGCACAAATTAAAAAGTCTTCCCTGACCATTTGAGTTTAGCACACCTGTTTCCTATTGTGTTTCACTGCTAGGAATGTCAATCATATTGACATTTCAGTGTATCTTCATAACAAGACGATCTGCTAACCTCATTATTAATTGTATAAGCGGGAAGGCAGATTCTCACAAACTATTGATTTAGTAGAAATGCTAATTGTGAAAAGGATCCGTTAAAATATTATATCACATATTTGAAGTGCTAAAATCTTAAATCTTAACATTATATGTAATCTTTTTCTCTTTTAACAAAACATCTTTGGTATGTTTAGGGAGGTTATCACACTATCAAGATCACACTGTGATATACCCATATTCTTTGACTGCAGGTATTATTATAGATTCTTCCTATTTTGTCACATATGAAAATTAAAATAAAAAAAACGTATAATATTCTGGGGTGAACCTTGGATAAGAGGGGAATATTGAAGTGCTAAAAAAATCATTATTAATTAAAGCATTAATTAAATTTAAGTTACGCAAAATGAATTAACACATACTTGAAAAGCTTATTTAACAAAAAATATATTTAGCACACTACCAAGTGGACATGCTTACCACTTTAACTTGTGAACTGAATCAAAAAAAAGTTTTTGCGCTGAAACTATTATCTGCTTCTCTTTGGTTTTAGTCTATGTGTATATTATGTTCCATCCCTCTCACCTTATTTTAGGTTTGCAGTTTCATGACTGCAGGAGCAGCCCTCACTCCCCTGGGGCTGAAAATACATGGTGGGGACGGGGGGAGAAAGGGGGCAGATTAGACAGGATTAGCCAGCGTGTAACCTTTGAAAAGTGACTTGCAGCATTTTGTACTATTTTGAACGCCCAAGGTCAAGCAGAAGGTGTGTGGGTTTGGGTGTGTGTGTGTGTGTGGGGGGGGGGGGGGGGTGGGGTTGATGGGAATGGCGTCATTGCATTTATATAATTTTTACTTTTAAATTAAAGAAAGGAAAGCAGTGGAAAATTTGTCAGCTTTTGGTGTATGTACATTTTTTCCCCCTTTTTATTTGGTAGTGAATGACAACTAGTTTCACATTCATCACTTTTAATATTTTTGTTTGCATACTGTAAGCCTCATTATGGAGATGCCTACCTCCGTTCACAGAAATGTCCACTCCTCACTGAGACGGCCACTTTTCTTAATTGTGACGCCCACCCCTCTTCATTGAGATGCCCCCTCAAAGATGTCTATATCCTTCATTTAAATCTCCATATCTCTTCCTCCACTCTCCTGCAGTTCTCTCTCTCTTATAAACTCTTACTCCTTTTCTATCTCTCCCGCCATCCCTATCTATCTCTTGGTCTCTCCTTTCCTGCTTTCTCACCTCCCTTCCCCTTCCCCGAGGCCTTTGGTTGATGGAGTTGAAGATGAACTGAATGATTGACACCTTGCCCCGCTCTGAAATGCCATTTCTGAAGTAAAGGAGCTCCCAGAGCTCGCAAAGTCCACTTATCCCATGTCTCAGTCTGCCTCTACAGCTCTTTGAAGTGTCCCATGTGTGCCGCCCACCATCCCAACACGGCCAGCCTCCATTGTTCTTTTCACCCCATCACTGATTAGATCCACTGGATTCTTGCGGAGGGACAAAGGACACAGAGGGCCTTTAAAATAATTCCTCTGAGAAAGGCATCATTCACCCTTATGCATGTTGTCACTGTAGAGACAGGTTTAGAGAGACCAGCGGGAAAATCTTCGTGGGTCACTTGTTCCGACATGGCTGCCTCTCTTCATTTTCATGAAATAGGAAATGCCACCCAAGTGCAAAAAGGAAAAGCCCTGAAAATTAATAACACATTTACAACCAGTGTTGCATTTTTTAAACACATGCACTTCGTCAATAGTGTAATATCATTTTTTGAGAAACAGCCGTCAAAACAGCTCACTGAAACAGTTAATTGTGTTTTCAGTTGTCAGTTTCTGACTTTAATCAGATTAGTTAATGTGATGGAAGACAGAATCTTCCAATTCTAGTGGTCGTAAAGCAGTTTTTTCTTAGAGTTGACCATAAATCCCTTTGCCCTTTGCGCTATTTATTTGTATTATAGCTTTCAAAGTATTGTATTCTCTGTTTATCGCAATCTCTAATTCCTACAAAGATTGAATGCTTGAATGATTGAATGTATCTTAGGGTTCTTTTTTTAGAAAAAGGTCACTGACCAAGAAAGTAATGAGAAACCCTAAAACACTGTGTTCCTGTTTTTAGCTTGTCTGGATAATCTTCCTTGGTCCTTACCTAGTGTTTACAACTTCTCTGTTTATTTTCCTTCTCTTTTACGAGGCATTAAAAAAAGAGATCCAAATTCCTTCGCATTAACCATGGTGGAAGCGAGCATGTTGAGTGGCTGCGTGCATGTGCTTTGTTTTGGGAACGATTCCCAGAGATAGCATTTTTACAACACATCCCAGAGCCTGGCTTTTGTAATTCTCAGATTACGCCAAGACTCTAAACCAAGTGAGAAAGTGAAAAAAGGCCACTACAGCATGATGAAAAGCAGAGGTCCCACAAGAAGAATTTAGGCCCAGTAAATCTGGTGTAAATTGCGGCGGAAGTGTGGCCCGGCTTCAGCCCTTTGTTTTCCGGATCCCAGGAAAAACAGTCGAAAAGCCCTTAACGGGAGTTCGTCCGCAGCCGTTACAAAGGGTGCTTGTATGTAGCTTCCATTATCTTTGGAAGTGGGTGATAAAAGTGCTTGCACAGAAGGTATTATTAAAGAATGGTTTTGACCTAGCATAGAGCTGGATATTTGAAACTACTGGACCAACATTCCTGAACAACTGCAGCTTTTTACAGAGTCAAATTGGAAACTATACATTAAATGTGTATCTGTATGTGCATGTGTTTGTTTGTTTGTGAGTGAGGCGGACCCTGTGGGTGCTATTTTTTCCACCTACCAGTGATGAAGCCTCTTCTCCCTCTCATAAACTGAAAGCATTTTAGCCATGTTGGGTAACGAGAAATGGATAATACAGTCAGTCACGTGGTCAGATTGTGAGGCTTTGAGGATGAAAGAGAGCTTCTGAAGATTAAGCGTTTAAATGATCACTGCTTAATTATACTGTCTGGTTAATCATACTGCTTTGTAGACTGAAAAAAACCACTTTGTTTACAAAGCGAATGGCTGCCTTACATGATGCTGTTACATTGGTGCCGTGTATATCTAGAGTTGACCAGTATTTACTGCTGTAAAGCTTGGCGTTTACTGAAAAGCTTGGCGTTTAAAGATACAGGCAAGTTTATCTCAAGTTTTCTCTGTAACATCAAAAAGCACACCTGCCTCTGAGTTAATCCACTGGAGGCAGAGATCTTACATGTCTTGGGTTTTAGGGGGATTACCCAGACAAGATCTGACCCCTCTGACCTCCCCCAGCCCCCATCCAGTATTTAACTTTGAACCTCCCTCTTTTTTTTTTTTTGAGAACACGCTTACACTTTACTCTGCTAGTGTCGTCTTCCCATTTTCTGTCATAACCAGCTGTTGAGCCATGAAATGTAGCGTTCAATAGACACATTAGAGTCTTGTTTACAGTGGAGTAAACTATGGGAGTTAAGCATTTTTAAAATGTGTGATTGCATGCCAATTTGACATAGCCAGAGTGGTTAAGCATCCCCTGGCTGCTTCTGCGGGCCTTGTTAGGTATGCACGATAGTCCCTCTCTAGCCTATTTATTTTCAGAGAGTAATCTTCAATATTGGACCCCCGGGGTTGAAGGGATATAAGTTTTAGATTTCATTGGAGATAAAGAGCAAAGAGATTAAAACCCGTTTTACCTCCATAAAATGTGGGTCACAAATATTCTCTTAAATCTTTCAGATCTCCACGGTCCGTGGAAAGAACACCATTTAAACCTCCCACATTGTCCACTGGCCTGTCTCGCTCAGAAAAAGAAGCAAACAATGTCCTGGCAAGTTGCTTTAGCTGGGCATTCATTTCTCACCCCCTTGTCTGGGGTGTACTTAAATTTCCTTCAACACCGAATACAGTGGGAAAAGGATTCATAAATGAAAGAACGAGTCAGGCCACTTCCACTTCCAAGAGGCACGCCACTTCCAGATCCGGTGAACTTTGTTGATATTCATATTTGGCTGTCAAAGCTATATCTAAGGGGTCATTTTAAGTTGAAGACAGCACTGCACAGGATCAGGAAGCACCACTAATACTATAATGTGAAGGCCAAATAACATGACAGGTTGGACGAAGGCTATGCTCTTTGCTGACTTTGATTCATGCTCAGAGCGTGGGTTTTACAGAGGTGGTGAATTAATGCTTCACGGCTTAGGAAGATGGAGACCCAAAAGAATATGCAGTATTTGTTACCTTCTCTCCAAGGTTCCCCAGAGCTCTCTTTTCTCTCTGGGATTCATCTTGGACAAAATTGAGAGCACTCCAGCTTCTGAGACCAGCTGACTCAGATCTGACACACCGGATCCCCTTTCTTATTCCTACCTATGTTTGACCATATCACCACCTGGTCTTTCCATCAGTTCTATACAATTTTCTGTTGTTGTTCCATACCGGTGCGATGCCAGTGGGCCTCAGGTGGAGTTAACTGTAAATAAGGCACCCTGTGATTCTGTTTTTCTATAGAAACATAGGTGTTCAATGCCAAACGTTGAATAAAGAATGGTTCTTCTGAAAATTATTATTATCAATAGAATATTGCAGAAGACAACATCAACATCATTCAATTAAATACATTTATTTGAATTTAAACATTCATGGTCAGGCAGGTGAATGGTTCACACAGGCTGCTCATTGCTAACACGTTGCTTCATATTTAGAATATCATTTGTAACATTCCATATTCAGAGGTTCAATGACGTATTACTATTTATATTTTGCAGCCATGGGATTAGAAAAACCTGCCACTGCCAGTGAATGATTTTTAGTTAGCTAGGCTGGCATGCATTGGCAAACCTCATGTGAAGGGTTTATCTGTAAGGCATGCTTGGCAAGACCCAGATAAGCCACACTGGACGTTGCAAAGTCACATACCCATTCCATGGAAGCTAGATGCAGTCCTTGTTTGAAACATCAGTCATCAGCTTGAAATGTCTTTAAACCTGTAAGGGCAGATTGAAGGATTCTTTGAGTGTTTTTACTTCCTGAATACATAGATTAGACAACATACTGTTTGTCTAGCAGCTCAAAGTAAATGTCATAAACAGCATTTTACCAAATTGAATGGTGTGTCATTTTTTACTTGCTTTGCAATGCTATGACTTGTTTACTTGTCTGGCTAGTGAAGTCTATGCTTTAAGATGTCCAATCTTAGAGAATTTCAAATTGCTGTGATTTTCGATGGAGTTTGTAAGATTCACTTTTGCTGAGATTAAGTGTCAACAGACCAGCTCTGTTGGAAACTGCTTCATTTGCGGAAACATGAAATGTTGTAAGACATGATATAATTTTCAGCACTTCCTTCCCATTGGTAAACATACAAGGTCCTTGCACCCATCATAGCATCTGGATCAGCAAAAGAGGCCTGGGATGTGAATTTGGCTGAAGTAATGTCATAGAAATGGCAACCTTTATCAAGTCACTTTTAGGCCTCAGTTAGATGTCTCATAACATAATTCTATGTGTACAATCCCCGGTTATAGAATCATAAGTACATTTATTTAGCTTTTTTTCAACCAGGTCTCAGCAGATAATCAAAATATTCCATGGTGGGCTTTCCAAGTCAGGCCCCAATTATTTAAGATCAACATTTAATTTGGCCTCTTACACTTACACAGTTTTATAACTTGAACGGAAAGTGCTCAGGTGATTTCATTGTAATCGGACCTGGTTTCATGTGAAAGGGAAAACTCTTCTTGTGTGCTGGATGCCTAGGGGTTTCTATATTGACAGCTGCTACCCTCTGGGAGCAGGGATCCAGGGGCACCAACTATCGTGACAGGAAGGAGTTTGTGTGTACATCTTCAATGGATTCTGGACACGGCCTTAGGGATGAAATTAAGGAGCATAGCATAACTAACCCCGTTGAAAGAACCTAGTAGAGCCTATGGTTGGGATGAGGGAGGGGTGTGGATGTCAGAGGGGTGCGTGTCTGTGCAGGGTGGTAACCAGGCAACCAGATCTTCTGCAGGATCTCTACTCTGCATGAGTCGAAGGTTCAGACTTTAAACGCATCTCTTCAGTCTCAGATAAATTATCGCTGTCTCAGCTTGGCTCCTTTACAGTTTAATGTGCGTCAGTCCTGCTCCTGAGGTAGTATGGAAGGGTTTTGTTTAACGTTCTCCCAATAACAGCAATCATTTCTGTGAGGCTCTCTAGCAGGGATAAGTCAATGCTGCTTGGGCCAGTGTTACTGACCTAAAGCATAGTTGCTGGTATCTTTGGGGTAGCTTGTCCACTTTCATTTAAAGCGAAACACACAGATCAATACCCTCTTTCTGAATAAAATTCCATCTCCATAATATAATAATCTTAATAATACTCACCAGAACTTCCAGCGTGTGTATCTTAATTTATTGCAATTAGTTTATTTATTGCAAATGAATTTATTACCCAAAATGTTTAGGAGAAAGATACCAGACTGGGAAGGATGTACTGGGACTGGGATGGGATGGGATGGATGGATAAAATATTTTGATATATTGAAATTTGCAAAAAATTTAACTGTTACACCTCTAAACATATCACGTTCTTGAAAAAGCTTTTAGATTGCTTGAACAATATGCACGATTAAAAAAAAATACTTTGTCAAATTTCAACGTCACAATTACAGCAGAAGTTACTATTTGATGATCATCTGTGGTGTCATACACTATGTGCGTAGTGTGAAATACTGACGTTTTTAACATAATTTCTGGTTGACACTGAGATACGTAACAGATCATTATTGTCAGTGCTACACACACTTAAATATAGGTCTTTATTTACCACGGGCGAATTAGAGAAAATCATTTTATTCATTTTATTCATTCACTGGAGGACTGGAACCAGGAATTGAACCCAAATCACTGATTGTTAACATTCTTGAGAACCTCCACCCAAGGACTGTTTATGTTTATGTGAAAGAGTCTAACTATTTGAGTGTGAAAGAAATCACTTCATAAATTGCAGAAGTCTCAGGTGGACACGTCAGGAGCAGGTTTAAACAGAAATGGTCTGAATGAAGAAAAATATACATAATGTTAAAATGTTCCCAACATTCAGATTGTTTCTCAGCCCTAGAACATTAGTAAATTTTTAGAAGTGATCACTTGCTTTTCATTAATAGCACGCAAAAAACATTAATCCAAGCAAGATAAGGAAACTTTTTTGTTTCTATTAAGAAGGGCTGTGAGGCACAACCTTACCAAATATTGCAAGTGTTGTCAATGAAGTGATTGGCCACGACCCCGACCTTGTCTTGATCCTTTTTCTTTTCCCACTGTCTTCCCATCGGTCAAAGTCCTCCATGCAGTAATTCCGAGCTATCTGTACAGGTCACGGTTATTTCTGCCTAGTCAGGCTTCTGTAATTTCCACTCACATTTTCAAAGCTATCTCACAAGACAAGTTATGTTAACGTTGACATTCATTAAATATAATGAAAACACTAGGTGATTGATAATTACTTCTTAAAAAATGCATGCTACCTACCATTCACTCTTCCTTTTATTCAGCAAAAGCAGTGGTGTGAACCTTATTGACATTTATAAAGATAAATTGTGTAACGTCACAAATGAAAACATGCCTGTCATAAATAGTGAAGGAAAGAAATAAACTTTCTTTTCTCTTTTTCAGCTACCGATGACCATGATCACTTTGACAACATGTACCTATTGCTTTATCTTGTCTGTTGTGTCCACCCATCAGAGATCTTCAGAAACTGCAGACAGAAGAGACTTTGTGGGTCATCATTTAAAATAACGGGAAAAAAACACTTAATTCAACATACTACACCAAACTACTGGCATGTAAAAAAAAAAAACTGTGCCAGAACTCCTGGCTCCTATGCGAAGTGCATAGTTTTTGTAGAACCGCCGCTGCATTGTGGTGTGGAATTTGAAGAATTTTTTTAATCCACTAAATCGCCCCTCATGCTACCCAATGTTAATCGTCACATTGTACACTTCACGGAGTGACTGGACAGATTGACACTGCCAGGTTAGTCCACAAATTGGCGTCACCTCAGATGGCTTGTGACTGAGGGATCAGGACATTCCTCGCTCTCAGAGCTCTGTGTTTATTCGTCCGAGAATCTGGGGGGTCCTTGTCCTCGGACGCACATTTCTGCTCCAGGGTAGGGATGCCATGAAACGACCCGAAGCCCCTCGGGTGGAAAAGCATTCTTGACCGCTGACTCAGTAGATAAGGGTTTTTATGTGTTAATCCCCTCGACTTGGGTCCTGTCCACCCGTCCCTGTGGTGGGCCCGTTAATGGACCGACCTCCCCAACTGAGAATGCTCCCCCGCGGGTCTTCGCGGGTCACGTAAATATTAGTCCAAACTCCCCAATAAATCTGCCCAATCCTGGGACCCACCACCGGCTCTCTCACTGGGCCGACTGCTGTACATACAGGTGATGGTGGGAGGGATGGCAGAGGTGTCAGCATACATACAGTACATATTAGGTTATGAGATCAAACAGGCAGTTCAGAACAATCAGGACTTTATGGTAAGTGTGAGAGGATATTGTCATAGCATAATAAACCATGCAAACTTCTCTACATGCATATTTTTTGTTCTACAATTTTCTTCATACCGCTTCTAGATACTATTCTTAAATATATAATATAAAATTGTAATACATTTTGCATTAAATGCATGATATACCTCAATATATCTCAAAAATGCAGATAAACACTTTTCCAAAGAACTTCACAAAAAACGTAGGTTCAGCATAGCTCCTTCTGAGTTCAGGTATGTCATGAGCATCAACTGTTTCCACAAATTCTCTTTCTTTGCTTTCTATTTGAGGGACAAACCATGCGCCACGAAAGAAGAGTAGGACACTCACTCTTCTGTAGTTTCATTGCATTTAATTAATTATGTAAAAGTTTCCCGGAGAGGATCTCATGAAGATGGAAAAGGTGGCCTTATTTCCTTTCTTATACACACTGACAAGGAAATGTCAGGCAACATTGAAGTGAGTCATCCTGCAAGATGGCCTTCCTCAGAAACACTTTCATTGGGACAATGGGTTTGTTTTTAGTGATCTACGCCAAACGTTAGACTGTTTTCTCAATCAGCTGGCACCTCAGACTTCTGTAAATCATTTTAAATAAATAAATGTCAAATGCTGTTAAATACCAAGGCTATGATCAGAAATATTTTTTTCCACATACAGTTTTAAGAGTGGAGATTAAAGGGTTAGGCAATCCAGACAAGTCTGAAAGCTCGCCAATATTTTGGTGGAGCACCACACCTCCACCTTGTAAACAAACTGAAAGCCTTGGATAAACAAGAAAGTGTGGCGAGCTTTCAAAATATGTGGGGACAACAGGTGACCTAGGTTCATGTTGATATAAACGTGCAACTGAAGTTAGTCATGTCAACAAACAGAAAATAAACAAGAACAACCTTAAAACTCAACATTATATGTCTGAAATCTGAAATGTTTTGTACATTAAACTTGTCAGCACAATCAATTGCTTCTGTATGTGTGTGTGTATAT
>JAOVYW010026136.1:36687-66199 GCA_025775045.1 Hiodon tergisus | reverse complement strand
TATGATTTTAAAAAGAGCCAAACAACTATGTGATAATAAATGGCTTCATATGATCACTATCCTTAAATAAAAGACAGGTTTGTTGTATTATCAGGCATATTTTCAAAATCAATACCAAAATTTCACAATTTCTGCCAGGGTATGCCAACTTTTCCGCACAACTGTAACTGTAGCGGAAGTAGTTTGACTCTGATTTCCGATTCTTATGAAATTGGCCGATTGGAAATATTTTTTATTGATCCGGAAGTAATAAGAATTCGTTAGTGGCTGAGTAATATGATGAAACGGCTACGGGACTATGGCCGTGTCTGAAATCGCTCACTCACTCATTCATTCATTATTCCCTATATAGTGTAGCGTTTTTAGAATGCTACTAATTTCTCGGGGTTCGGACAAATAATCTGACACCGATTTACAGGAAGTAATGCTCTTTATTTCGCACATACGCTTACGACTGCCTTCATAGAGGCAGAACAGGCAGTAGAAAGAATTGACAACACAAGGCCTCACACAAACAAGGAAACCATTCCACGGTGAGGGAACTAAATCTTAACCACAAGAACACCTAACGATAGTTAACTAAACGGAACTATCACACATCAACATTATTGAAACATCGAACACATTATTAACAGTTCGGGAGCCAGGCTTCCCAGCAGCCAACTCGGGGATGGTTGAACGCCATTGGCGGGGGAAGCGCTGCTTTCCATCCCCGTTACAATAGTGAATGGCAGCGAGTCAACTAAATTTCAGTTTAGTGAGTGAACGAAATGAGTGAGCGATTTCAGATGCTGACGTAAATTCCTTGCGTCAGAGAGCACTCGGGAGCTGTCGCAGAATTTTGTCATGAACATTTCACCTGTGTGGTTTCATTAATTTTATCATCTATAAAATATAATTTTATAATATGAAATTTAAATGATTTACTGTGCATACCCCATGCATTCTCTATTTTATTTTTGCATTAATAAAAAAAAGAATCATAATACAATTAATCTTCTCGCAACTGTTCATTTGTTATGCTTATTACATTAACGATAGAAAGACTTGTCATGTTTATCTATATATTTAATTTTTTATAAAAATATAATTGAACAGAATGAAAACGCTACTGTTATATACATACATACATATAACAAAAAAATTGTAAAGTAAACTACCAACAAAAACTAACACAAGTTCACGAGCCCACATTTTCGCAGGGTTCTTCTAGTCAGTGTCCTCGACCCAAGTCCGGAGGCAAACTTGAGTCAAAATAATAGTCAAAATAATAAAAAATAATAATTTGAACTCCGCGTTGGATTTTTGGAAAGATTGCATTGTGGGTAAGAATGAGTGAACAAAATAAGGGAACGAGATGTAGGGAATGAATTCGGACACCACTACAAAATGGCCGACAACCTAAATAGTGCACTATTTAGTGAATAGGGAGCGATTTCAGACACAGCCCTACCAATTTCCAGCAAAAATCTTTAAACATTGTTGAAGCTTCTGTGCTTGAATCCTAAATTAAATTTCACTATTTTACTTCTTGATTTAAAAAAAGTTAATATAAGTGATGTGTTTTTCTTAAATTAAGTATTAAATGAAGCTTGTTGAATGTGCATTATTAACCCATAATTCCAATGTTTTGTGGGACATGCAGTTTAAATATGAAGTAGAATCGCTACACGAGAACCACTTTCAGAACTTCAACTCCCATCGATTCTCCATTTCGATCGGTGCCTACGAAAGGCGAGCTAACAGAAACAGGCATGGCAGCTGGGATACTCGTTAAAGGTGAACTTAACTGTTGTTTCCATTTTAAACATAGATAATGGTATTTTTAATTTATGTAGGGTAATGCATGCTAGTGCTTATTATAGATTATTATTATCTTCTCAGTGCTAATAACTAGCGACTTTTTCATTTGTAATACATTAGCCTGCAAGACGGATATGACATTGACGTTAGTTTGGGTATTCTAGAGCAACCAGAATGACTACATATTCAATATGTGGGTTTAGTGTATACCCTTTTTAAAAACATAATTTTTTTGTGTTTTATTTCAGCATTTTCGAGGCTCAACAAGAAATTAATGTCAGACGTGTTCTCATGCTGCTATGCTAATGGTCGGTTGTACGCGACTACAGCAGTCGCGCAGGATCATCCGTATGACAGTAAAGGTACTGAAGTAACAGGAGCCGGTTTTTGTTATTGCGCGATAATGACTTATGTTTTGACAAGTCATATATGACTAACTTCAAGTTTGTTCAATGGCAAATAATATAATCATCGCGCTAGCAGTTTATTCAGAATGCTGCTGCATGAATTCTAACTAAAACCTAAATTGGTAAACATATTATTCTTGTTTTGGCCTCCTTACATTGGCTTCCTGTGCAGTTTCGATTTTAAGATTACATTTTTAATTTATAAAGTCCTTCGTGGAGTAGCACCCAGTTACTTACAAGAGCTGTTGATCAATTATATAACAAAACGCAATCTTGGATCTCATGATGCAGGCCTCATAGTTTTTTCTAGGATACATAAAAATAGTCTTGGAGGAAGGGTGTTTTTTTATAAAGCTCCTACATTATGGAATGCTACCAATTTTTGTCAGAGAAGCTAGGAGTCTATAGATTGAAGTGTTGAAGCCTGTAAATAGTATGGTACATGTATTTGTTTTTTATTTAATATATTTCAATGTTTTATTATGATGTGTGGTTTTCCGTAATGTACCTTGAGGGCTACAACATAAGGTGGTATATAAATTAAAGTAAATAAATAAACAGTATTTCCATTTACTCATTTTGTGGCAAGTTATTTTCACATATTTTTTGCTTTCTGCTTTAGCTGGAAATGAAAAGATCCTTACTGAACCTCTGAAGCACCCAGACTTCTTCCACCTGTCAGAACTCTACACTCTGAAGGACTTGTTTGACGCTAGAGTTCACCTAGGCCACAAAAAAGGCTGTAGACATAGGTATGGTCAATGTCTCCTTTTCCAACTTGACTTTTCAAAGCACCACATTCTGTTTGTCTTTAATGTTCCTTTGATACTGCTATGATTGGATTATATTGTATATAATTTTATAATGGTAGAATTCAAGCACAATTCTTTATTCTAACTAATCAGAAGATTAAAATTTAGTCAAGAGAATAAGACTGAATAATGCTTGCGGTTTCTTTTTCTTCAGGCTAATGGAGCCCTACCTATTTGGTTGTCGACTGGAACAGGATATAATTGACATTGACCAGACAGTGGAGCTCCTGCGGCAAGCACTTAATTTCACAGCTCATGTTGCTTACAGAGGCGGGGTGATCCTTTTTGTCAGTCGGCACCGGCAGTTTAGCCATCTGGTGGAGAGCATGGCACGAGACTGTGGGGAATATGCCCACACACGTTACTGGCGGGGTGGTCTACTGACTAATGCCCCCATTCAGTATGGTCCAGGGGTACGCCTGCCTGACCTTATGATCTTCCTCTCTACTCTCAACAATGTATTTCAACAACATGTAGGTATTCGAGATGCAGCTAAAATGAACATCCCTACTGTAGGGGTGGTGGACTCAAACTGTAACCCTTGCCTGGTTACCTTTCCTGTTCCTGGCAATGATGACTCTCCCTCTGCAGTGGAGCTTTACTGCCGACTTTTCAAGATGACCATTAACCGTGCTAAAGAAAAAAGGAGGCAGATAGAGCTGCTGTGTAGTTTGACCAACCCTACCTAATAACACTTTGCCCACAGCAATTTCAAATTTATTAGTATTATCTATAGGGACTCTGAGCAAAAATGTTATATCTTGGAACAATTTACTATTTGGAATTTCTTGAGCATAATGGGGGCAATATATTGTTTATTTTGTGTAGTCAACTTCTACTTTACTGTGTTCTGCTAGTCAGTTGGAGTTTCCTGATGCATGCATATGTAGTCTTTAAATTGTTTAGTTATTGAATGTATAATTAAATAAACCTTTTTGATCATTGATATGTTTGATGTATTACAGTTAATTCTGTGTTTTCCCCCCACGATATGGTACATTTAATTTGTGACTTTAACTTCACTTTGTAAGAACAATACAAAAAGTTGCTTGTTTACTTAGAGATGCTTGTGATTGGGCATGGAAAGAACTACGATGAGTTATGATGCAATGATGTGCAGTTGTGGTAGCAAATGGGTAAGACTATTTATTTTTCTCATTACTAAAACTTCACTTCTCTTTGGAATTTGGCTATAAAAATATAGCAACTTCATGTCAACTTGACCCGTTACCTAAAACATGAATTAGGCTAATGCAAATCTGGCATATTGTAATTTTCTTTGACAATTTTTTTCCTTCTTAGGTCTTAGCAGCACAAACACACACCAAGCTAGCCAGCCATCTGACCCCAGGTTACTATTTGTACCCCCCATCCCCATCAAGCCACCCATGACTCAAACCTACACTGGTAAAGACACTGTCTCCCATCTGGGCTAGGGGGGAGCAGGTGTAATTTTACCCTTCTGAGTTACCTTTCTCAGAGGTGGGACCAATGGCACCTGCCAAAACTGACTAACAATTTTTAAGAATCTACAAGGAGACAACTAATATCTCATTTTATTTTAATCAGAGCCCAACTCTGTCAAATAATAAGACAACAATTGGTAAACACAAACATTTATTTACAAATATAGATGGTTATGAAGAGATGGTAGTATTAAACAAGGAATTTAGTTTGTGTTTTTATATTCAGTCTGTCTGGATAGTTGTTGAGGATGATTCTAGAATATCCAGCTTGATGGGGCTGCCTCCTTGCTCCTCCATGGAACCAATGGCTGTGTGCTTTCACTGAAACTAACTTTTGGACGTAGGAACTGGCACTGGCAATCTTACTTAGAGTGGGAGATTGAAATGAGTTTTTAGCCCTAAGTTCCATAACTTACCAGACAAAAGTTAACTTTTGAGAGATTGCAGGTCTCATCAGGGCTAGACCTGGCTTTTCCAGGGCCTATGGAAAAAGCAAAAGGGAGGACGAAGAGAGTGAGACAGACAGATAAGGTTATAAGGGGCGGAGTCATTACCTTTGGGAAGTAGATAATTCCACAATGAAGTGACCATATTTGCTACATAGCAAATTTTGCAATGGCTATCCCTTAACTCACAAAACAAGCTGACAATCCAATTCGCTAGCAGGTGCAACAACATCTCCAGGCTGCTGTAGCCTGCTGCTATTGTATTGTTTTGTTTTTGTTCAGTATTTTATACAATATTTAGATATCAACAGATGATGATGCAAAGTCTCCACAAGGGTGGGTATTACTGGATGGGCTAAAAGGAAGAAGTTCCTTTTATTCTCTCACACAGCCTCTCCAAAATCCCAGCCAGCCCATTTTTAGTAGCCAAAACATGAGTTGAAATCCAAAAAAACACTGGAAATGAAGGAAAGACTACACAAATAGACCTTCAAACATCAATTACCAGCAAGTGCGGCATAATCAAAAACATCTGCTCCCATGCTTAACACTACTTTCACCATATTCTGTAAATTATGTCTTTGAATATATTAATGCAACACTATGTTAATGTTTATAAAAAATACAGACAAAACCACAAAGAAAAATAATTGGAATAACTTGCTAAATACATTTTAAGTAATTAATTGTGTGTTCATTTGTTAGTTATCATAAAAGAAAGAAAAACAATATCAAGTGAGTGATGAAGACTCAGTGGTCCCACTATACCAACATTAGAGTTTAAGCACAAAAATAAGGGGCTTGAAAAAAAACTCCCAGAAAAGATTTTGGTGATAGAAGAAAAAAAGTTTGTGATCAAGAAACTACTAGATGAAAAAAGAGCTCTCCCAATGAAGGCAGCTGAATATGTCCCCTCAAGGGCAGTTCTTAAAACAGCCAGGTACAGAAAAAGAGCACCGTGATTTACCAGCCAGGTACAGAATATTCTCTGTACTCTTTTGAGTGTTTGTTATTATAATTATTTGTTAAAAAAGAGTTGAAATCATACAAAACATTGGAAATGAAGCAAAGACTACACAAATAGAGCTTCAAATGTCAATTAATGGTAAGTGCTTAGGCAGAAAGAGCTGCTCCTATGCTTAACACCACTTTCACCATTTGTGAATATGATATGTATTATGTTATGTGAATTATATCTTTGATTATATTAATGCAACACATGTTACAAAAACAGTTTTCTTACTTTTAAATTGTAGATATACAAGATCATTGGACAAAACCTGGCCAGTCATCCCCACACCACACCAGAACATTTATTATTTACTGTTTCTGTAAATACCACAATATGTATTGGCTGCCAAAAGTATTGGTCATCATAAGATAAATATCCTAATGGAAATAATCAAAACCACCACATCCTCATTCATAGCCAAGAGTAATAGTTGTAACCAGTACAGCCATCACATCTTAATGGGAGACCCATACAATGTAATGGTTTTCAGTCCACCTCAACTCTTAATTATTCAATTGCACCAGTTATTATGAATTAAAATGATTTCGCTTGGCGTTTCCAGATGTAAGCTGGTTTTTAGCTGCTAATTAGCGGTATGTCAAAAACGGACATTTAGAACGCGATAATCGATGAAATGTCGGTAACTGGTCATTATCAAAGGCAAAGCGACTGTCTTAATGTCACCATAAACCATATCCAGCCAATTCTGGACAGCGTTACAACGTAATACTACGCGGGTCTGGTTTGTCCTTCAAAGCTTCCGTACTCTAGTTGCTATATAGTGTCTCGAAGCATTACCGGCGCTTCCTTTTTGTAATTGAGAGAGGGAGAAGAAGGTATGTTTCTCACGGTTTTGTGATAGTTGACGGTGTTGTCGCTGTTATCTTAAGTGCTTTAGTTGGATATGTATGGGGAAACACGCCTGCTTAATAAATTAATAATTTACGAGCATGAATTGCATAAGAACTTTTTGACCGTATGTTATTTTTTTGCAGCAATATTTGCTTTTCACAATACGTTACAATTTTTCAACAGTATTCAATATTTCAGTTAATGGTTTGTTTTAAGTAGAAATCTAAGTAGCTACTGTATGTTGTGACGTTTTTTGTAAAAAGTTTTGAAAAGACCATTTGTATTTTAGTATATGACTTATAACCTGCGACGGTATTCTATTTTATCGTTTGGTGCTTTGTGCTTACTCCGTTAAACGGCCACTCCTGTTTAATATTGTAAAAAACCATTGTTTCTTTCATTGTAACTCATTTTACTTTGTAAATTGGTCCTTCTGAGTTCATGTGAGCGTTATTCCGCAGAAATCCATTTTGATCAGTCAAGTACCGGTCTCGTGCTATGCTACAAGTTTACATGAAAAAGACGGTGTGGATGTTTTCTTGCCCCTAGAGGCGTTGCAGTGCGACTTCAGGTGTCGTGCCTGTGTCATTAGGTGGCGAAAAATAAAGGGCTATGTCTACGCTCAGTTCCTTGAATATAGTGGGTGCTCAGAATGATTAATAGCCCAACACCATCATGTACAGTGCCAGCAGTAACTTCTTGGCGCGTTATGATTTGAGTGATAACCATATACTTTTCAATTGTTACATTTATCACCATGCTTTTATAGAGAAATGCCTCTTTAATCGCTATTTATAGTCCCTTGTTTTAGTGCAGAAGTATAATATTGAATTTGTAAATCCTTAGCAGATGTTCAGTTCTTGGACAAGGGATTTAGGACAACAGCTGTTAATTATACTATAGATAGTATAATACTAAACTATAATAATACTCTACTTTATGTGGCTTTTTAACAAATATTAACCTCCATTTTTTCATTTCAGACATCTTATCGATTGAAAATGCAGTACAAGGTAATTAGTCATGTGTTTTCCAGTCTAGTGTGAGAAAATGGACCTGTGATTTATGGGTGTCATTGATGTCAGCATTTCTGCATTCTCACAACTGAGAAATGCCCAGGTACTAAGTGTTTGCTGTTAAGTAACATAAACCAAGAGATGGTTGCGTAAGCACAAGCTTTTCCTGTCCATATTGAGTTTTGCTATGGTAACAAATGTAAGCCAGTTTTTAAAAAAACGTAACAAATGTATCACTTGACAATGTGTTAATTTTTCCTCAATTCAGATTAATATGGCTTATTTAGCCAGAACATGGAGTTATCTGGTAGACTACTAGACTGTTTCTGTCCTGCTTCACGAAAAGTTGGAATGGTGGGTTTGCCTGTTTAACTTCAAGTAAACCAGTTGACCCCTTGGAATGGTGTGACTGCCCCTAGAGGCGTTGCAGTGCGACTGCAGGTGTCGTGTCTGTGTCATTAGGTGGCGGAGAATAAAGGGCTATGTCTACGCTCAGTTCCTTGAATATAGTGGGTGCTCAGAATGATTAATAGCCCAACACAGCCTTGCCTTATCGTGCATAATGTGTAAGCAATATCCCGGCAGTTTATGAATTGATTAATCACATTAACCTTTGCCATTGGTTTATCAACCAGCCAAACTAGATTATTTTCATATGCCTTGTTTTATCTGCTTATATTTTTAAAATGGTTTTGGTGCTCTGCTGCATTAAATTTGTAAATCTGTTGTAAAAAGGAGTATTTAGTCCTGTTCCTTAATTTGTGTGGCACAGTACTGGTGTCACAATTGGCTGGATTTACCGAGTTTTTATTTAAACATGAGATTCATTAGCAACAATTTCACTGCATTGAATGAATTTTCCAGTGTGAATTCTTAAACGGTTACATTTGAGTTGCTAATTTGCGAATGCTGACGTCATTTGTTGTCAAAGTAAAGGTTTAGTTTGGGCTGTGGACACCGAAATTTTGAGTTGGTTGGCGTTTCCTCTAGAATTTTTCAGCAGTGGGGGCTGGCCACCATATACAATATTACAAAACATGGTAGTAGGGACGGACGAAAGTGTCATTGTTCATACAATATTACACAAATGCACTGAATTGCATGATATGATGTAATGCTGAATACTTGCCATGATCAGTGTGGTAGAGCCATGGATGGAACCTTGGCATGTCTACCCATTTAGGGTCTCAGCCTGATAGCCTGTGCTTGGTTGGTTTCTCTCCTCTTCACTCTAATCTCTGCTCTCCTACTCCACTACTCCTGCCTGTCTGCTTGTTACCTGTGTTCTATTTCAGAATGAGTAACATTAGATAATTCTCTTGCATCAAATATTTGATCATGCAACCAGTAAGAACATTCAAATGTTGCAGTAGCACCACTGTTACATATTGTAGAAGAACCAGAAGGTATTTATTTTTTCCAGGCCATAGCTAAGAACCCTGAGCCCCTCCCTAGCTTAAGTAACATTACCTGACCATCTTCATCAGGCTTTCTCTTCCACAAAATATATTAACAAATTCATCTGAGAATGCGATCGGGAATATTTCTGCTTCTCATTGTGTGCAGATATGATGTGAAACCAGTGGAGGACTATGGCACCTGATATAGCTAAACTGCCGGCTAGCCATACTCACATGGTCCTCATCTTCTACCTGTTGGTTTCTGTCTCACTGCTTCAGCTGCTGACTACGCAGCTCTTGCTGTTTTTGTATAACGAGCGACCCGCCCACCAGGATTTCTCCTGGTGTTGCTGGTGGGCTGTCCGACTGTTTTAAACAGATAGCGGGGGGGAGGATTACAGTAGTAGTCTTTACTCGCACACTGCTCGTAAATAACTTTTCCAGTCCGCACGCATCTATTTTTAGGGACATAAATTGGTCGCACTGTAGAGCTAGCGTTGAAGTTGGGTTATCTGGACCATTATTTAACGGTATAGCTGTAATTAGTTGGCCATGAAATATCAATAGAGAATAATGTTATTGGTGAATGTCCTTTTTAACTGTAAAATCTATCCAACTTAACGTTGGTTAAATGTACCTTTCTCTTGCTGTCTTTCTCCATTCTCGTCTCTCCCCGCTTCACCTAAGTAAAAGCCTTTGTAGAGTCATGTAATTGCGATGTCATAAAATTTGTGCCGCCGCTGCAAAATGTACAAAACCATGTGTTAGGTTGTGGTGGATATACTCTATCAAGTCAATTAAAAAAAACTTGTGGTTAAATGTTACCTTGATTTATATTTAGTTTCACTGAATTTTTTTCACTCTACAGAATTCTAAAGATTGAACTTGCTGTACAAGGTAATCTGGATTTTTTTTTCTTCTACTTGTCACTTGTGCGATTGATATGCAATTCAACATAAACCACAGCATAATTTAGGACTGATGTTTCCTCTCCTGGATTTTTTTTGCACCCCGAGCTATTACTGAGGTCAAACTGAAGCATAAATGGTCTGGCTGTCCTGTAGTGGGAATCGATTTATTTTTAGAGCGCTTTTCACATGTTTCCATGTCAAAGATGCTTTACATACAGAGAAATGCAATATGTCCCAGGCCTGACCCCCAAAAAGCATGCCAGTGGCCGGCATGAGAAGCTGAATTAAACAATCTAATGTCCATTTTGTTTGCTCTCCAGTCAAGGAGTTCCAAGATGGTAGTATCCGGAGAGCAGCATTGGGGCCCAGATGGCTGGAGTCCAGTTTAATGGTCCACTGGTTGCTGTGGTGCAGTCCTGCAGGATGCCTCATGTGATTGCTTGAGGGAGAACGCATTGTTAATGGTTACCTATGGAAGCAGGTTGATCAGGTAATTTTAAAATTTTAAAAGTGAAAACTTTGTGAAAGGTCACAGCTACATACATCTATGGCAGCATACAAAGAGGGTAAGTACCGGAAACGCATGGTCATGAAGGTGGTCTGAACCCATCCCGCCCCACCAAAGGCAGAACCCAGCCAACTAGGGGGGAACCACCAATGATGGTGCAACAAGAATAGTTCTTATCACCAAAACATTTCTAATGGCCAAGGATGATCATTTCTGTGTCAGAATTCAACAATGGGAAATTGGAGGACATCCAATCTTACATCTTTCAAACAAAGCTCTAATCTAGCCAATGGAAAATCCTCACCCGGGCTCCCTGACGGGTATAGCTGCGTGTCATCCGCATGATAATGAAAGTTGATCTTGTGCTTACGTATGATATCACCAAGGGGTAGCATATACAAAGAGAATAGAAGGGGGCCCAACACCAAACCTTGTGATACTCCATATCTAACCAGAAACAAATCCGATTAGTCTTCCCCAATTTTAAGCACTTAAATCAAGCGGTACTAGAACAGACACCAAGTTATCAGATGGCATTAGTATATAATTTACAACCCTAACATGTGTTGTCTCAGTACTATGTTCTTTTCGAGAACCTGACTGAAATGTTTCTAATATATTAGTTTAGAAATTCCAATAACTGCTGGGCTACTTTCTCCAATATTTCAAAAATGACAAATTAGATACTGGCCTAAAGTTCATTAGAACATTTGGATCCAAGTTTGGTTTCTTTAAAGTTGGTTTAATTATTGCTACTTTGAGAAACTCGGGGACACATTTGATACTAAATGTGCGTTAACGATGTTCAACATTGGTTTAGATGTTACTGAGAGAATATCTTTCACCAGCTTCGTTGGTATTGGGTTAAGGAAACAAGTTGACAATTTTGATTGTCTTATTGTAAGTGGCCAGATGGGTCCAGGTCTTCCAGATCAATGTGTGCCTAGGTAAAATGTTAAGCCCAAATTGGAGGCATCGTTTTTTTAAATGCTTTAATGGTAATTTTTTTACTGGTTTCCTTGTGCATTCAATTTGTATCCGTTTGCTTGTCTTGATTCCTGTTAACAGTTAACTTTTTAACCAATTATCCAAATGTAAAGCTCTAGAACACTTATAATATGCAAAAGTTAAGTAATGACTTGCACTCTAGGCTAGCGTCTTGCAAATGCAAAGTTTAAATGTATATCTAGTGTCCTCCACAACAGAATGGCTGGTCATCTAAGGAAATGAATTCCATTATTTTGTCTGTAATGCCATGTGCTTTGGGACTCATTTGCAAGTTTCTTAGCCTTTTCAAAGACTGTTGGGGTACTTTCAAGCTTTTTTGCTGTACTCTGCATATTGAATTGGATGTCGTGTTTTCAGGTGTATCACACCTTGTGGAAAAGTGCTTTGGTGCCCCTCATGAAATTTCTGCTGAACAAACACCACAGATTTCAAATTTGGTATCTATCAGAAACTGAAGTATTTCCACACTACTGATATGATCGGCCTTTGCTGGGTAGCGCCGTGATAACGTTTAGATCGATCGAGGGTGAAATCTGAGCACTGAGGGGTGGCATATATTGGCCGGATTAATGTAATTTCCCATTGTTGGTGGCGCCTTCCATGTGCGTGGTAAAGTGGTGTGGGACGCTTCCTTGTTTTGTTGCCCAGCTTGAAAGTTATTGGGGAAATTGGCATCAGCCGTCTGAGTAAGCTTGTTCCTTGAGCCTAGAAAAATTTGTTGGGTAATGATGCATGCATCTTTTTTCCAACAGGTTGAAGATGAACGTTGATATTATTGATGGCCTGGGATTATTTTTGTTTTTTCTTAATGGAGTTTGTGCTGCAAGGAAGCTCACATTGCTGACTTTTTAAATTTATCTTAAGGTGTAGTTGGCCTGCAGACTGAAATGGAAACGAACATGGACATGGTTTGACAATTTCTTGTTATGGTTTGTTTAGGAGAGACCAGGTTAAGCCACACCATTTCAGTGGAAAGGATTTTGCATTAGCCGTTAGTCTTAATGAAAATTGAAATTGACGGGCTTGTGTGCAATTTGTTTCTGCCAATTTTTGTTTTTGTACAGTAAAATCTTGTGGAATAAATTCACCCTAAACCATCTTGGTCTTATCCTATTTGTTACACATAGTAAGGCATTGGTTATGCCTTAAATCAGTTAATGGAAAATGTTTTCTAGGTAACTACACACACCCCTGTTTTTAAAAATGACCATCTGCAAACTCTGGATTTTTAAGTCCGCATAGGGTTGAACAATTAATCGAAACTGAAATTCAGAACCTCTAACCGACGTAATTTTCCCAGGTCAGTGTACTTTCCCTTTAAAATACTACCACGTGTGTAGTCATGTGACTCTGCCTTATCCAGTCTGCGGCATGGAAACAACATGGAGAATTCAAACACTGAGTCAACTGGGCAACAGGAGCAGCTTGTAACAAAAACGCAGTGACACAATTTGGCTTTAGTAAGGATGACGCCGAACAAAATAAAGTCAAATGTAAATGCTGCAGAAACTGTTTCGGAGACCAAAGGTAATGCCACCCATCTGTTTCAACACTTGGAGCCCAGTCACGTTACTGAATATGAACAGTGCATGGCTCTAAAAAAACAAGTGCCTCCACAAAGCAGGTGTTTAACACGAGTTTATGTGGAAAGTAGCTGACATCGTTTGTTACATCGCAAAGGATATGGCTCCCATCGCTACAGTGGAGTGCAGTGGGCTTAAACACCTTGTTAAAACTCTCGACAGAAGATGCATGGTGCCATTGCAACCATATTTTTCCAGATCTGCGCTGCCCAACAGTACAAAACCTGTCGTGAAAAGGTAGCTGCTGAAGTCTGTTCTGCATTTTGCAGCCACATCTGATCTCTGGACAAGTAGGACTTGAGCCTTACTTTGCATTATGTTGAATGGAAGCATAAACGGATGCCTTGAGACAGCATATTTTCCAGTAAACTCATCAGAGCGGGTTTTCAGTTCAGGGGAAAACGTTGCGTTTTTAGACCCTGCCTGAAAAGGTAAACGTGCTAGTGTTTCTTAGTACCTAGAGTAAATACTTATGCAGAGTGATAGGGCAAGATCACATGCAACAGCGATCATGTGTTACAGATGTGACTGACACTGAGCACACAGGATAGTCTGCTGATTCATTAGAGGTGCCCTGTCCAAGCCCTGCTCTTGCTCTTAATCGGCAGTGTTCTTTTGACATTTTTGCACATGGCATTATTTAAAATATGTCTAAGCGATACAAGTTATTTTCTTTTGACATGGAAATATTTAAAATCCTTTTTTTGCAAGACATGCAAGTTATTTTCCACTTTTTAGGAAACTTGCTTTTTACATTAAAACAAATGTGACTTCATTTCATGCAATGTGCTCTGATTTCAATTGTTCAAAATATTCAATAAATAACCATAAATTTGATTTGTGTTTTTCCTTCAATTTTAAAATCCCCAAGATAAGATATGCAGTCATTCATTAGAAAAAAATATCCCACATTTAATAGTTGAGTGTATTTATAGTACAAACCTTGTCTGTGAACTATGAGGGCAAAAAACAAAAATTAAAACATTAATTATAATCGTGGTAAAATGTCCAATTAATTGTGATTTAGGTTTTAGGTCATATTGTCCTGCCCTAATTCACCATTAGTACAAGTTAATGGTTATGAAGTCTATTTCCTATTATTTTCAACAGCGTGCTATTCCCATTAAAATCCAAGCTTGTTGCCATCTTGCTTTGTCTACCCATTGAATATTCACTGTATTAGCTCACGTCATGGGCCACGCGACAAGAATGTGGGAGCCAAAGGCAACCCACTTTCCATAGACCATGCTCCCTGGCTTGGATTAATACGACCACGAGATATTTGGTCTAACCGACATGAAAATTGCCAGGGAATGTACCTCCATAATATATTCAATATATAATGGTTCTTGTGGAAAAAAAACTTGTGTCCTAACAATCCAGGCTTATGTAAGTATTAAACATACCCAAAATAGCACACACAATTATAAGAACACAGATTTCATGATGGTATCTGAAAAAACATTAACAAACATACTGCATGTCCTGCTTGCCTGTATGTAGAGGTAAGAGAAGAAAGAAGGCTATCCAAATGCAATTCAATACATAAGATATCAGAGCTATTTGAAGCTGAATATGTGCGCAGGGCTTTTGCCTTTTTTGCACTACAATTCAAAAAGTTTGTTGGTGCATTTATTCCAGGAGACATTCGATGTAAAAAAAATTCATGTAATGATTTTCATGGGTGAGCACAGAGAACAATGTTCCATGTTCTTGAGATCATGTTCCTGATCAGGTTCTTCAAATAGCGATTGATCGAATCCAACGGTGTACTAACTGCAGTGATTTGCCATCTCATGCACAAGGAGACCTTTCTCCTGTAGACAATTGCTCAACATGTGCATGACAAACACACTTCTCTTGATCAAGATGGTCGTGGATGACTCCAGCCATCCAAGTAATGTGGGTGTCATGAGAAAAATGACACCAATATACATCATACATTGCTTGGATGAGATTACCATGCCTCTAGAGAGTTTTAGAACGGGCTGCTGAACAATGTTTCCGTGAAACTCAAATAATTTAGGCAATCAGTGGTCTTAAAACTGGAGTATTTGCATAGGGATTCTTTTTTCGATGGTAAACTTCATTCTAACAACAGAATATATAACATTTTCTATTATCCTCTCATCTACTGGTTATATGTGCAGGTATTAATTAAGCTAATTGATATTCTGATTAAAACCTAAATTATTTAGGAGGAGAATTTGTCTAATTTTAAAATGTTGGCAACAACAAAAATTGTTTTTCCATATATTTTCAGAATTAATCAGAAAAGTCTGCTTGAATGTCAACGGTGGAGATGCGTTGTAACGAAACACAGCTGTTCACCCACTGTAGTGAATGGGGGGTACTTGCGTACTTGGTGTTGGCATACCAAGTACGCAACAGATTGAGACGACTGTATGGAAGGTATTTTAGTCCTGCAGAACCTATTCCTGTCCACCATGGTTGTTACTTTTTCCAGTAGTTGACTTACAAATGTTAATGGCGATGGGAGAGGGAATGGATCCAGATCTCTCCTTTGAACATACAAATGCCCTTGTGCCTCAGGGTTCCCAAAATCACATCCACGTTTTGTGAAACGCATGGAGCCAGCGAGAAGCCGAATGGCAGAACAAAAACACTAAAAAGCAAACCGAAGGCACTTTCTGTTCCCTGGTCTTATGGGGACGCAGAAGTAGGCGTTCTACATATTTGCTGTATTCTGGCCGGACGCTTCATGTTCAACATCTTGAACTGCTTGTGGCTCTGGTAGATTTTGACCTGCCTGAGTTTGAGGCGTTTGTTGTCGAAGTTGGTGAACAACCTGCATGTGTCTCAGTGTCCTACATACAGAGGATTATGAATTCTTTTTTGGAAAAACTATTATCACCTGCTGTTTAAAATCTTTAAAAACTGTAAAATCGACTATTTAAAATCCAAAGAGTTATTGGATTATATTCTCTGATTCCCTGGAATTAATCATTTTAGACATCACCTACTCTAATCGGATATGTTACTACTTCATGTTGTGTTTTTGATGGTTAATCGTTTCTTGTTTTGAGCTACGAAACTCGAAAATTCATAATAACTTCGGTAGTCGAAGGGGAGCAATCCATGTGAAAATACGGACTTTATTTGGATAATTGGGTGATTATCCCTTTTTTTTAAATGGAGAGTAGCATGAATTCCGCGGGGTAGAGTGGATCTCGCTACTGCCATTATTAGTTATTCAGATAACTCCATTTGAAATAATCTGAAATAATATATGGGACCCTTAAGACATTTTCGCTTAAATATATTTTTTTAAATTGTGGCATGCACTGTGTACAGTTGAAACCCAGAAGCGAAGAAGTTGTGGAGCAACGTGATTTTGGTGGGTGGTAATCGTTCACTCATTAATTACGCCTGTGTGTGGGTGTCTCCCGTGTTATGTAAGACACACTTAGATACAATTTTCTTTTAACATCAAGGAATTTAGAAATGAATAGCCTACACATTTTGCAGCTGCAGAACACAAACCTTGCATCAAAGTATCATCACCAGACTGCCTTGATTTTATGTGTATTGAGACACTATGGCGATTTTATGGAAATGATAAGGGTATTCAGACTATTCAAACGTTAGGTGTCAGAGAAAGCATTTGACTACAATTGGCTCCCGACAAAAATGCTAGACCCGGAAACAGAAGAAAGTTTTTTTTTTCCTCCTCTCTCTAAAAGCTATTTCCTCTAGAAACTGACCAGATGAACGTCTGGTATTGTCGCCGAATTGCAATTATTTCACTTATCATACTAATAGTAGCTACTGACGTTTTCTAAACATATTATTTATTTGTGAAATAAGACACAATTCTGCGCCACGAAACTTGCTTGAGTGTTTGTAGGAAGTTGTAATGTCAGCCAAGGGTTGAGGTGCCGAATGCCGATAACCGCCAGCAGTCCAGTATCTCTAACACCCTGTGCTGTGTTGGCTCAGTATGGATGTCCTTTGGATATCAGTGCTATTGTTGTTCCCAATTCTTCTTTGGACAAGTAGCACGTTTGTATTTTATTTTAAAAAGTGCTTTTATGTGGCCTGGATGATGAGTTTGGCCGTGATTGCAATCCCAATTTGCATTCTAAAAAGCGGAGGCAGGGACGTAGAAAACATGAGGTAAGTTACCCAGAAGACGGCTATATATAAATATAAATATAAATAAAATCGCAACGCTGGGTATATGCTTTGTCTTAGGGTTAATAAATATAAGCTCGGTACAACTGGCTATATGTCTGTGCTTGGCTAAGTATGAATGGTACAATCCTGGCTTCAGGGCACACATTCATTTTGCTATCATGGCGAGTAACAAGATTTCTAGTTATGTAGCAAGTAATTTACTTGTTTAAGTAAAACAATATAGGGCATCGATTTATTGTTACTTACGGAACCTAAAACGAGCCTTATGTGGCGTTTACCTGACAAATGTTTAAAAAGCTAGCTAGTTAATTATTTTTATTGCCTGGCTAGGGCCAGTGGACATACCCGAGAATGAGAAACTAATATTGATGGATCAGTTTCTCGCTACTAGTACTAGCGAACATCTGTTAACCTTCTGCTTAATTGTGTGGTCCCCGCTCAGACACTTAAGTGATTAGAAGCTTTAACCGAACGGATACATACTTCCCCGTTATGTTTTCTTAAAGTTTATAAATCTGTGACAAGCTGGTGACGTAAAAAAATACCACCGAATAATGCGTTTAAGAATTATAATGTATAGATGCCTGCCTTAGTGGTATGTATTTTATTTGTAACTCGGGCCACGATTTGTTTGTTACAATTTAGTTTAATTATCTCTTTGGTGGAGTATTATTTGTACGCGAATGTGCTGGACCAAGAAAGTAAATTTGTTTTAAACTCCTTAGTTTTTAAAACCCATTTGGATTTGATGACCTTCTCTCTAGACATTAGTTATTTTTTCTATCTTTGGTGACAGCACAGTAATCTGGTTATTTTATGTATTTGTCAAAATGCCTCATACTACATACTTAATAGCCCTCATAATGATCAAAAGTGAGAAAAAACAAGGGGGTGGAACACATGCAACTGTTTTATACAGCCTCTTTTTAAAAGAAAACATTGGTTATTGGGACCTTCAGATATCTGTCGATCATATGAATATCATGTCTGAATAGTAACATGTTGCAACGGTGTACACTTCTGCTTAAACTAATCAAATGTTGCTTTTTCGTTATTGCAAAAAAAAAGCTATTCTTGAATGCTTTTTGCTAAATATAAGTTGGTGAATTGGCTCTGAAATGACAGTGGACCTCATATCTAATGTGAGCTGCAGTAGTTGGCTACTTGAGGGAGAATAGGAGAGGCAGAGCATGTTTGGAAGTTGAATACCTGCAGTCGGATAGTAATTTAAATGACTATAGAAACATTTGGGGAGGCTGGCTTTGTCTATTATTATGGTCTTGGAGAGAGATTTTGAGGTCCTGGACCAGAAACTTATTAGTGATTTGAGAAGAATGAGTCAACTTGCAAAATGTTTGTGCATATCCTGGCTCCTGGGGCAGTGTTTTATGTGAAAGAGCTCAACCAGAGTTTCTCCACATGGCCGTCCAGGTTAAAAAATGGAACAAAAAAAAAGTTTAGGGGGTTTGATAGGCAAGTGCAGATGCTGTTTTTATTTATCTTTCCTTAAGAGTTGAGCCTTTGCTGATTGCAGGTAATGCCAGTGTGAGACCAGCGAGTCAATTAGTTTTACTATGTATGAGCAAACCCGTTCACTTCAAGATTGTGAAGTTGAACCATATGAAGTCAGTAGTTTTGTGTGTTTTTTTTAAAGCTGATTTAAACTGAGAACATTTTCACTAATGCCAAAGTGACTTGAACTGCTGTGAGCCTGTCTGAAATCTGCTAAATCGTGTTTAATCCAGAATTCCAGATGATTCCCCTGTTGACCATTTACAGGTTACTCTGGAATGCAGAATTGACTTCCTGCCCTGACAGAAGCCATCAGTTATCTCTCCTCTATAAAAGAGCATAAACCCTCTTTTGTTCACCCGATTACTCACAGTCCAAACAAACTGGTCTCACAGGCCAGCAAAATGACTCTTCTGGACAGCTGATCTGGAACTTTGACCTTTTTGTCCATGTTAGTCACATTTTTTGAACTTTTAGTAGAACACCAGACATTAGTTTCAATTTACTATTGAGTGAGGTGGACATATTAAACTCAAAGTAATCATGATTGATAAATAGTAATAGAAAATGTATAACAATGGTATTAAGGGTATGAATAATAACTGTTGTGTAATGAATTATGGATAACAGGCAGTTGTAAGTTACTTATTAAGGAGTGAATGCTGTGTGAGTAAAATAAGGTAAATCTACAGAGTACAATGTGTGGCAGTTTACCCAGATTCTGAGTAAAGTAAAAAAAAATCTAGCTTGATGTCCTGTATTAATGATGTCCTTTGAATATACTTAATGGTAGATATGCCCGGTCCTTTTCTCTGTCAAGTCGTCTTTGTCTGGCGGTGGAATGGTCTGTGTGCTGGTTAATGAGCTTGTCCGTAATTATCTTCTGTGTAGGCTGCAGTAGTGTTATTGATTACTTCTGATCTTATCACCTTCGAGGTACCGTCTCTTTACATGGTGTTGGCTACGCGGCTCACTTGTGAGGTTCAGTGGCAATTAGATGAGAGGAATTTCCCTCCCGACAGCACTCTGCCAATTGTGTTCTGCTGATGTGCTTTCCCAATCAAAATCAGAAAATTACGTGAACCTATGTGAATTATGTTTTTTTTTCCTTTTTTTTCCCTCCTGTCTGTAGTTGTCGTGCATACTATCCAGCATGTCCACATGCTCTGGTGTCAAACATCTTTGAAACAATGTTTCCAGCCACTGAGAAAAAGTGTTCAGAGGGCTTAAATTGTATGATAGGTAACCTTAAGTGGATGCTGTTCCTTGGGGTCTCTGGCACATTCTGGAAAGCAAAGATGCTTTCAAAAATAATTAAATGAAACGTTTCTACAAATAAATACTATAAAGGACAGTAAACGGTTTAAAAAAAAATCAAATAAAAATCCATATTTGGTGTGACTGCCCTTTGCCTTTAAAACAGCATCAATTCTCTATGTCGTGCAGTTTTATAAGATAATCGCTGGTAGATTATTCCAAGCTTCTTGGAGAACTTTCCACAGTTCTTCCACAGATTTTGGTTGTCTTGTTGCAGAACTATTTGTTGTTTTCGTTGCAGATAGTTCTTTATGACCTTGATCGTGTGTTTGGAGTTATTGTCCAGCTGCAGAATTAAGTTCAAACGCCTCCCTGAAGGTATTCTGTGATAGATGAGAATCTACAGACAAACTGCCTCCTGTTTGAGCCAGAATTCTGACTCGTTAGTCCAGTGCACTTTCCATTGTTCAGCGTCCCACTCCTTGTGTTTTTGTGCGTAGTTGAGTCTCTTGCCTTTGTTTCCACTTTGGAGGAATGGCTTTTGAACTAGGGTTCACCATTTTGGGTTGAAAGTTAAAATATCTTTTGAACATGATTAAACATGATTGATGAAATGCTGTACCTCTGCCAGTATGCAAAGTTAATTGGATTATTAATCATATTTGTGGTTCATTAGATTTAAAAATTTTATTTTAGGGTTTTGCGCGAAAACTGACTCTAATGGTCTAATGGACATTTTCTTTGTCACACATGGGGATACTGATCTAGTTGCCATAGTTGATTATAGGTCAAACAGTTCCTAAAGCAAAGCTGTATGGACCGTAATAACATACGTTTTTCATACTGATTAGAAAATTTTGCATAAAAAAAATCTCCATGTTTTGATCTGCAGAGTGATTCGTTCCATGGTGCGACATGTAAAGTACTTCCTGGGTCTTAGATTTGAAGTTTGCGGCTGGGAACATCTGCAGACTGAGGGACCCTACGTAATAATCTCCAACCACCAGAGCTCCTTGGACGTCTTAGGTGCGTATCTTATCTGACGTTATTAAAGCTGCTTCAGTATTGGCAGTACATCACCCACACACTGCCCACTGTAACCCAGATCCCCCTTTTCACCGCCAGGGTGAAGTGCCCCAGTGTTCCACTATTTTTGGTTTGCTTCAGTTTCTCCACAACTTTACCGTTCAACTGTGAAGGCTGCAGCACAATCATTAATTCAAGTTTCTGTTTTACTTTTTGAGACTACACTGCGATAACAAATTCCAGTCTTCTAAGTTGCATAGTTTGTTTTCATTTAGCAAGTGGTTTAGGTAATCTGATGTTAAACAAATAATGATGCAGGGAGCAATGAAAACAGCAGTCTTACTTTGTACTTTGGTCAATTGCTGTCATCAGCGGGGACAGTTACCTTCAATTTGCCTCCAATTTATTTTTTAAATAAGGAGGGTGTGCTAAAGTTTTTTGAAAGTGACATGATCAGCCCCAGATCAGGATTAAATATATAATACCATAGCAGACAGCTGGTTTTTTGTTGCTTTTTAGAAAGTTCATCTTGAGACTATTTCTCAGTCAAATGGCTATCTGCTGAAGTTCTGGCTAAAGAGCAGAATAGTCCTGTTGAGAACCACTGCATGTTTTTTCCACGATCATTAGCCGTTTTATCAATTAAGGTGTCCCATATTATTTTGCCTCGTGGTCAGCATGGCCAGCTGGTGCAACTATAAATAGACAAACTTTTTATAAATCAAAGTAGGTATTGTCTGATTCTTTCTGAATCCATTTTAATTGGAAGAGACCAATTGTACCTTGCTAGTTTTGCACCAAGCTGTGCTGATTTTACACCAAGCTATGTGCAATTTTGCTAGTAACCGTTGGGAAAACGGTTGTGTGTTTTTTAGTTTTTTTTCCTGTGATGCTATTATCCCTAGTATTTATTAAGAGAGGGAGGTCAATACTACTAACCATAGCAATATGGAGGAGGTGGCCAAATGTGCAGCCACCGGTCCTCCTTTTTGTGAGTCAGAGCCGGTTAGTTAATCAGAGGAAGGATGGTTAACCACCTCACCTGTGAGGAGTTCCAAAACAGACTGTCAAAGTTGTTGGGGGGAGGAGGCTTTCATTAACATAGTAACATAGTAAATGCTAAGAATCTTTATTTCCTATATTCTTTTAATTTGATTTTATAAACTTTGACGGTGGATAGTTTCAGGGAGTAGTCTGCATTTCTCCTCATGCATATCCCTCAAAATAAGTACTTTAATTCATACCTTAATGATCGTCTTGAAAGCAATGTTTTTTTAAATTTAATTTTTGCATGGACTATTTTAGCATGACTGATCACTTTGCCCCATCTTAAAGGCCTTATGGAGATTCTACCTGATCGCTGCACCATGGTTGCCAAGAGGGAATTGATTTATGCTGGGACAGTTGGGATTGTATGCTGGCTTGGCGGGATTGTGTTCATCAACCGTAAGAAGACTAGTGATGCCAAGAGTGTGATGGCTGAAGCGGCTGAGACCATGCTAGATGAAAAGGTAACTTGTCTGGCAGATGATCTGCCCTTCTTCCCTGTCTCAGTTTACAAAGATTGTACTTCATGGGGACAGTGAGCAATGAGTAAACTACAGTGTATACTGAGTATAAGCCCTATTGTTTTGTTTTGCTTACTAAATATAAGCATTGCAGTATTTGGAACACTATAATAATGGCTCACAACAATGTTTACACTATGAAAAGGAATACTTTGATATTACACAAAAATCTAAAAGGATTTAGACATGATGCTAAATTTCAAGAAGTAAATACAGGAACGTAAAACGAAAGTTGGAAAAAATAGAGCTCATTTCCGGTGACTGAATAGACAGTGTTAGGTGTTATTTAAGTTTGACATTTTCGGTAGTTTGCATTGTGCTTTACATGGTGTGTAAGAATAGTTCTTCAGATGGCAGTGTAAAATCACTCGCCGATCACATTACTCCGTACTACTTTCACCTCCACCTGTTAGTGTTTTTGTGGTCCCTTTACAGATTCGTCTGTGGGTGTTTCCTGAAGGCACACGCAACCAGAAAGGTGACTTGCTGCCATTTAAGAAAGGTGCTTTCCATCTGGCGATACAGGCACAGGTGAGAGGAAAAATATGTTCTGTGCCTTTACTTCTTTTAAGGTGTGGCCCTCTCAATTATCTTGTTGGTTTTAAAAATATTTTAGTTTTTCTGTGAGGATGGTCGCAATATAATCAATGCTATGAACACTGAACAATGATGCTTTTCAGAAGCATCAGGCTTCGACTATCACCAAGCCCTTCATTATAGCCATATAATCCACACTAGCACTGCTAGAGACGTAAATATCATTTAATAAAATCGCCATTTGAATGAATATATTTTAGTATTGCTCAGTGGTTTTGTTAGGTTCAGGGCAGGCAGTCACTGCTCTCCCAGTTGGCACTGTAGTGCAAAAATGCACAAATACATCAGTGCTATCTGATTAAAAAACAACAAAATGTATATCCAAAATTTGGCTGCTTCTTTATCACAATAATATTGCCTGGATTAATTTTTGGGCGACAAGGGTAGCTCCATGTGTTATAATGCATGATTGAAACAATCTTCAACCAACACTGCTTTCATGAGACTACTTCTGATAAAAACAGCTGATCATATCAAAACATTATAAATCATTTCTAATTTACAATTCAAACATTGGAGGAGCTTTTATGTTTTTTTCTTTTTTCTTCTTTAAAAAGAAAGTTTTAAAATTTTAGCAGTAACACTTTTTATTTCAGATATAGGACCTAACATCGTTTGTGATTGTCAGTATTTAGTGAACAGAGTACAGAGAAGTGCCGAACATTCAGGGATTATGACTGAAGAATTGCTTATTTCTGAGTGAAAAAACAAAACTGCTGAATAGCCAATATTGCCAGTATTCACTCGACTCTGACTTTTAATTTTTATTTTTTTCAGGCTCCCATCATACCAATTTTGTTCTCGTCCTACAGAAACTTCTACTTACCAAAGGAAAAGCAGTTTAATTCTGGTATGAATTTACATTTACGATTCAGTGTTTCCAAGTTCTGGTTCTGGTCGACCACTGTTTTGACCCAGTCTAATTGTTAATTGAAAACTGGCCTCAGATTTATTTGTTTTGAAGTATTTTTGCCAAATGGGTTGTCATAGGTGTTTTAAAAAGAAATCTTATAACTATTTAGTTAATGTGTAATTCAACATGCATCCTTAAGCGTGTGTGCCTGAATGTGTCTCCTAAATTCCTATAAAAGAAATGCTGAAGTGTGTGTGTGTATACAGTTGTGCTCAAAAGTTTGCATACCCTTGGAGAATTGGTAATACATGTACCATTTTTAAAGAAAACATTAGTGAGCTGGCAAAACTTATTTCTTATGGGATTCATATTCAACTGTAGGTTATAACAAAATGGCACAATTAGAAAACAAAACATGGCAACAAAGAAAAAAATGAAATGACCCCTGTTCAAAAGTCTGCATAACCTTAGTTCTTAATTCTGTGTATTACCCCCTTTAGCATCAATGATAGCGTGCAGTCTTTTGTATTGGTTGTCTATGAGGCCCCAAATTCTTGCAGGTGGTGTAGCTGCCCATTCGTCACAAAATGCCTCCAGGTCATGCGAAGTCTGGTCATCTTGCATGAACTGCATGTTTGAGATGTCCCCAGAGTGGCTCGATGATATTAAGGTCAGGAGACTGTGATGGCCACTACAGAACCTTCACCTTTTTCTGCTGTAACCACTGGAGGGTCAACATGGCCTTGTGCTTAGGGTCATTGTCATGCTGGAAAGTCCAAGAGCGTCCCATGTGCAGCATTCGTGTTGAAGAATGCAAATTGTCAGCCAGGATTTTCTGATAACATGCTGCATTCATCTTGCCATCAATTTTCACAAGATTCCCTGTGCCTTTAGAGCTCACACCCCCCAAAAAAACATCAGTGAGCCACCACCATGCTTCACAGTGGGAATGGTATTCTTTTCACTGTAGGCCTTGTTGACCCCTCTCCAAACATAGCGTTTATGGTTGTGACCATAAAGCTCTATTTTGGTATCGTCACTCCAAATTACAGTGTGCCAGAAGCTGTCAGGAGTGTCGGGCATATTGTAACCGGGCATTTTTGTGGCATTGGCGCAGTAAAGGCTTCCTTCTGGCAACGCAACCATGCAGCTCATTTTTGTTCAAGTATCGTCGTATTGTGCTCCTTGAGACAACCACATCGTCTTTTTCCAGAGCAGCCTCTATTTCTCCTGAGGTTAACTGTGGGTTTTTCTTTGTATCCCGAACAATTCTTCTGGCAGTTGTGGCTGAAATCTTTCTTGGTCTACCTGACCATGGCTTGGTATCAAGAGATCCCAAAATGTTCCAATTCTTAAGTGATTGAACAGTACTGACTGGCATTTTCAAGGTTTTGGATATCTTTTTATATCCTTTTCCATCTTTATAAAGTTCTATTATCATGTTACGCAGGTCTTTTGACAGTTCTTTTCTGCTCCCCATGGCGAAGTATCTGCTCACTGCATCCACGTGAGAGCTAACAAACTCATTGACTATTTATACACACTCTAATTGAAATTTTAAAAGCCACAGGTGTGTGAAATTAACCTTTAATTGCCATCTGAACCTGTGTGTGTCACCTTGTGTGTCTGTAACAAGGCCAAACATTCAAGGGTATGTAAACTTTTGATCAGGGCCCTTTGGGGGATTTCTGTTATGATTTTAAAAAGAGCCAAATGGCTTCATATGATCACCTTAAATAAATCACGACCAGTCATATTTTCAAAGGTCTGGTCAGAATGGGTGGGGGTACCCATTCATTACAAGACTTCCCTCCTGCTCTTGTCTGCCTTTTAATCGTCATCAGACACAGAAACTTGGTAGAGCACGGTTATGCCCCCCCAGTTGGAACTCGTCTACACACCAACCATAAACCACGAGGGGAGGGGGGGTGTTACAAAATTGCCCATTCATCTTGTATTGTATGTAAGGTATCAAGGACAACATAATTGAAAAATGCCATATTTTATTTACAGCTATCAACAACAATGAATGTGAAGTTCCTACTAAGACCAGTATACATAGTGAACTCTCAGGACCAGGTTTGGGGAATATGGGGTTAGGGTTCTCACTTGACAGCAGGTGGTGTTGAGCTAATGGAACTGGACTTGTGATGAGAGGATTTTAGGTTTGAAGCCCAAGTGGGATTGCTTTCTTAAATTTTTATTGCTTCTGTATTCATTGTTCGAAGGTAATCCTGGAAATAAATAATTCAAGATAGATGTACTTTATTGTTTTTTTCTAATGGTGCTAGATAAATAAAGCCAATTCGGATAGGTTGTCTAATTTTCTTATACTCATTCCTGAATTAATTGGGATGCAAAGCATCCTTTTATAATTAAATCAGTGAAAGATGATCTAATTTCTTGTACGTCCTTAAATGCTCATGACCTGGTCGGTAGTGTCTTGTTGGATATATAAGGAGGAAATTTGGTTTTTCTTTGTAATGTAGCCGTCTTCCATCACCCAGTTATCCATGTATGTATAGTGCTTAAAATACATTTAAGGTTATCTAGGAGAATAGTGCAAAAAATCTAAATGTAAAAAAAAAAAAAAAAATAAGATAATGTAACTGCTTTGGGCATCGTTTTTTACCCAGGGCTTTATCAGATTCTGATGTTGAATGTGATACTTCAAATGAATGTGAAACAAGTACAATTGATACTGTAAAGGTTCTTCCATTCCGTATCTGGGAACAAAGTATTAGGGAACGTATCAGCAAGAATGCAGTGGTAGCCACGGGCCACACTACTGTTACATAGTACAGTAATGAGGATGTGAGCGTATTCCAGTGTCATAAGTTGTAATTGGATAATGTTTAGTTAAATGTGGGCAAGTTGGATGTTTCATACCCAAGACCATACTTGGACGTATTTCGGAGCCATGGTCTGGATGACCAAGACTGTTGCCAAATGCAATTGGCCATACCTTCTGATCTGCTATCCTCCTGATTCCTATAATGTGGGTGTGAATAATGATTGGGCAAATGGTCCTTGAACAGGTGTATGCCCATTAACTTACCCCTGTGCTTATGAAAAACATTAACCATTATTGAATTTACCATTGGTTGCAGATAGATCAACACTTTAGAAACCTGTGAGGCTGTATTATTGTCAAGAACTCCTGACCTAATGGCTTCTTAAACAATATGTCATCGGTGCATGATCAACGTCCACATAAGCAATACGGACAGCTCTATGAGTGGTTCAAATTTGAAATGGATCTCCCAATTAGTCAAGAATATAGAAAATACCTTGGTCTGCAATGCTTATCTGTTGGGAGGAAAATCTTATGGTTAGAATAGGTAGGACAATATGAAGCTGATAATGGTATGGAATGGTTAAGTTTGCTGACCATTGCAAACTTAACCAGAAAACATAGTGTCAAAACAAATAAGCACTGGACTTGTTTTTCAGGTTCTCTACTACATGATATCAATACTGCAAGCCATGAGAAAGACAGGAAAGCATCAAGGAGGCCGCCACCCTCTTATGTGGACTGAATTATTAAACACTTGTGGTGCCTGGCAAGGAAACAGAAAACTAAATGATATACAATACTGGGACATTCTGCCATTACGAGGACGATATTGTGTCCTATCACATCAAAATGATATGCCAGAAGTAACCTGAAAAACGGTAACGGCTTCCCAAGAAATGGCATCAGTCGGTGTGAAGACATTGATGAATGCAGAGATCAAACAAATGTGCTAACCCTCAAATTTGCATTGATACGTTTGCGACTTACAAGTGTGACTTTAACATCAAATTTAAGATTAAACAAAAATGGGAATGTTTCCTACAAAGTGTTCTATGTCAGCTGATGGAATAGTCTGTGTTCCCAACCCAGTTTTTTAAATGTTCAATAAGAGCTCATACTGATTGTCATAGAATGTAGACTTCAACAAAAAATGCTTTTGAAGATGATACTGGTAGAGGCATGAAATTCATGCGCTGTTCTTGAGACTCCCTTTGACGATACAGATGCGTAAGTTCTTGTTTTGAATTGACCACACTTTTTGTTACCAGTTTGTATATTGCTGTCTTTTTAAAACCCTTTTATTAGCCGGTACACCATGATTCTTGCTCGGTCTGACTGCTTTAACCCGTATTCCTAGGCTAAGAGCTGTAGCAAATGCAACAATATTCTCCGGACTAATTGCCAGCCGCCGTCAACCCACAACTACAAAACTATGGTAAGAAATGGTGGCTTGTAAGAGAAGCACCATGCTGAGTTTAAGGTGTTACTTCTCATTTTAAGGCACTAATTTGTTTTGGGCTTCTAGTCCCCTACAATCCTCTGAGATTGGTTTGCTTACAAGAGGCTGGCTTTTTTTTTTTTACTGTCTGAAGAGTAGCAAAAGCTAAATCCTTAGAGCCTTTACATACAGAGCTCATTGAATATGAAATGTTTACCAAATTTTGTTCGGGAATCAGATCAAAACCTGATTTAAAAACTCAGTTTACCCTTTAGCCATCTTGACTGCTGAGATGGAGCATTTTTTTGCTTTTGTAAGCTGGAGACTAAATGGTGCATGCTACCACTTGAATTTTATTCTACCTCCGCTTGCTTGTCAGTTTCTAACTATTTTCTGCATTTCTTCAGGGTTCCACTCCATGGCATGGAAGAGAAGAGAGCAATCTGAAGAGAGGTATCATCTCCTTGCAGCACGAACGAAGAACGAATCCCCTCCCCCTAAAAAACAACCTCACTATTTACTTTATTCTGTCTTCTATTATGTAATTTTCCAAGAATTCTCTTGACTGCCTCTGGGGTCAAATAATTTCCCAGTTTTCCCCGTTTTGCACTTCTGTTTGTAAATATTAACAATAACAAATAAAATTTGATTGATCTCCTTTTTTTGTTGACCTGGGAACCAAGGAAATGGGTGGAAATGGTGGTATAGCTGAGATCTGTTGGGGGGGTCTTTGTCTTCTCTCTTTCTCTCTCTTACGTTCCTCTATAACTCCAACACTTTATAATTACACAACGCATACAATTTTTTATTTATTGTTGCATATTGCTCCAAGTAACACTTTTGGGTTTTGGGCAATGACCTTTTACCCCATCATGTGAATTGTAATGTTGCTCACAATGCAATTTGAAATGGCTCCATTAAGGTACTGTAGGAAACCAATCGGGAGATGTATTGCCAGTTGTCTCATTGTTTTCCAAAAGCTCAATCAATGAAAATTGGTTTAAATGAAAGTGTCTTGTGGGGTATGTAAGGGGAAACTGCGCTTTGCTGATTTTTTTTATACTCTGGCTGTGTTTCATGTG
>JAOVYW010026136.1:16680-36587 GCA_025775045.1 Hiodon tergisus | reverse complement strand
TGAAAGTGTCTTGTGGGGTATGTAAGGGGAAACTGCGCTTTGCTGATTTTTTTTATACTCTGGCTGTGTTTCATGTGTAAATTTAAAAAAAAAACTGGAATGGGCATGGATGTGTGAAACTCCAAGTTAGAATTCTTGCAAACTATTGACTTAGTTTGCCCCATACTCATGCATATAGCTGAACTTATCAAACTATGAAGGTAATGATGTTTAGTAAGTACTTAATTAAATTTGAATAGCCAATGCTTATATTTGTGAGCGAGGTTGTTATTGGGTCCATATATTGGAATGAAGGCATCAAAATGTGTTCATTGATTTCAGTTTTTTGTGTCTTTCTCCATAGGGACCATCACATTAAAGATCCTCCCAAAGATTGAGACAAGAGGTATGGCAACAAATGATGTGACTGCACTCTCCGATAAATGCTATGACATCATGAGCTCTGCGTTCATGGCGATCTCGGGACCAACAAGTCAAAACAGTCCAACGGGTCACTGAGCTTCCCCAACATCCTGTCGTCTGTCTGTCACACACAGAACTGGGAAGTGGCAAGGTCATTTCTAAAAACAAGTACAACTGTAAATCGCTGTCATTTCTACCTAATGCAAGCTGTGGCCATGGCATGTTAGAGGTGCAATCATACACATCTTTGCCATCCACAAAGGGTCTTTGCTTGGCTTTCTGAGAAGTTTGAAAGTGTTGGGGTTGGTCTCTGTTATAGAGATGATTGTGAAGTACTGCGTTTCAAACTCGCAGCTTTAGCCTCTAACTTGCTTTCTAAGCCTGGCCGCAGTAGTCTGTCTGCCTTGTCTTAATTTCAGTCAAGGAACCCTACTGCTTGGTGGTCCTGTCCCTGATGGCAGGACTCTCTATGGATGTGCATTCATCTTGCATGCATTTTGATTGCTCAGCCAAAAAACATTTTGCCCTTAAATGGTTAACGTTTTTTTTCTTTGACTTGTGAATTGTAAATTTGAATTTATTTGTTTGCCTTGCATCCTGTTCATATTGACCTATACTGTCTCAATATCACATTTTTTCCCTCAAGTGTGTCCCTCCCTGTTGACTCAAATGACTTCTGGTTGATTAATTGTATTATAAAATCATTTTTAGGTCCAAAATCATACAATTAATATATTTTAACATTTTTTTATTTTTATGGAATCTACTTTTTTATCACACAGGAAATTGCAAAGGCTTGCATTTTTTCATATTTATTATTTTAATAACGTTTTAAAGAGTTTTCTGTTGTATAAATGTCATTGGTTTGTTAAATATTTAAATAATTTTTTTTCAAAACAAACATATTCCCAAACAAAATACCATGTTGTTAAGATTCATGTTCTTTTTATGACAGAATTTTCCCCCGTTCTAAATAGTGTGTTTTGTAGTAAAAAAAAAAAAACTGTGGTAACATTTGGCAAGAATTGCAATATTGTGCTCAATACTCATATTCTTTTCTTGTTAATGTCATCTCATCATGTGTAAAGTGGGTATTTTAAGAGGTCCCTTAAAGTTAATAGTCGGAATTATTGAAACGCAAATTAATGTCATAAGTGTCATTAACATTCATTGTTTTAGATCACAGTATACTGAGATTTGACCCAATTATTTTGGCAGCCGTTAAAATAGACTTCTTTTACAGAAGTACAGGTAATGGGCAAAAACCGGCTACGGATCAATAATAAATAAATTTGGATTGAAACCCATCCTTGCTGTTTGTTCATTCAAAATGACAACCAGACTGATGTTACTATTTAAGGCTATTTTAAAAATGCAAATTTCACCTGAAAACTAGCTGAAAGTGGGTACGTAACGCGTCTGGAATTCCAAAGATATGCTGTTTCAGAATTACGTATTAGCACAAATGTTTTCCCCAAAGAAATATATTTTGAAATAAAACATTGTGGACGTGAATTTACTAGTGACAAAGTAAATGGAATTAATCAGTTAAATTGCTTTGTTGACACACAATTAACAATGCATACCAGTGACCGCTTTAGTAGTTAACATAGTTTTATACGTTAATGTTGCCATGACAAAATGTGTATGTGCATATAAACAACACATACCGAGTTTAAAATTGCACAGTAATGTCTGATATGTAATGGTCTTGATTTTACAAAATCTTGCTAAATTCCTGTTCAGAAATAAATGAATTTGTTCAAGAATGTTGCATACTTTGGTTTTTTACAGGATATTTTCTACTCTGAAATATGCTGTCTTAATTATAATAAATTTTAGTTTAATGTCATGGTTAAAATAATTCCCCAGAAATGTTACTTTGTTTTTACTATTAATTTTATTTTGAAATGGGTAGTTAATTGGCCCAGCATAGTTTTACATAATTACAATAAATGGTTAGTACAATAAATAGAGCACGGACATTGGACATTGGAGGAAATGCACCAACTCCTGGTTTTGGCTTCTTTAGTATCAAATTTTTCTAATCCATATTCTGGTGTGCTTGCAAGCCACAGTCACTCAGATGTGTTCAAATGTTACCTTGAAACATTTTTTGCAAGGTCATTGGAAAATAAATGTAGTACACACAGTAATCACCTTAAGTTTAAATGTTTCAAGGGTTTTTAGATAGGGAACAGGCAGCTTAAAAGCAACCGTCATCGTTGAAATTATATATCCTTTTCTGCTTAGATCATTCTTGTTCTGTGTCTATTTGCCCTGGCAAGAACCTAGAAACCTTTTCTATTAACAAGATATAATCGCCTATAATGATGGACTACACTTGCTTTATTTGAGCATTAGCAGAATCCACCATATTCAGGTCTAAAGTCCTGTACCTTAACCGTTCACCGTCGGTGTTCTAATAAACTACATTATAGTCTGTGTTTATTTTGCAGACATTATGAAAATCATACTTATGCCACTCCACTTCTCATGGCTTCAGTTTCTTTGGGGTCATGACACTTAATGCACAACATGTTATGTAGTAGTGCTTATTCTAGCATCTGTGTCGTCTTCCATAGAGGAATTCATAACATAATAAATAATATGAAGTTATAAGATGGTACTTGCGCACTAAGCAAATCGATTCGGTCCAACTGCTGGAAGGAGTGGGACAGGAGGCTGGTCTTCTCTGAGACGATCATGTCCCAAGTCAGAGGGAAGAGACTGTTAAAGGGAGCCAGGGCCAGCAGTAGCTTCCGGTGAGCGTAACCAGATACACAGTAAGGCTTAATTTGCCCATGTCCTGCACTGTTGGAAGTCAGTATGAGGAATGTATTACTCTTGTATTCAAGTGTGTCAAATCTTCACTAGTGCAAAGCTACTATAGTTGATTTTCTGAGGTAAAGTCAACTACTCAAAAAACTAGTCGGTTCCTTTCATGGAAATTAACAAATCCTCTGTTAATAAAAAATGCCAACTGTTTTCCACAAAATAAGTGAACATCATTTTCAGAATTTCCCAATGGCTAAACGTGATAGAGTTTTGGAGGAGTGCAAAGCTGTGGAACTGTGGAATACTGGAATTGCAAGCTTGGAACGATCACAATGACATCTTGTGACATCAATCGCTCAGAAGGGATGACATAAAGGGGGGATAAAACATTACACGTTTTAATTATGCATCCAAAAGTGAAGACCCTGTATCTGAAGGTGCTTCCATTTGATTATACCCGTATGTGCCTGCTATCCAGCACCTTTCCAGTCTTTGTTGGTTGAGTTATTTCATGTAAAATATACATTTACATTGCAACATGTGTTTCAGTACTTAATTTCTCTCTTTATAAAATTAAGTTCAAGTACTGCCATGGGAAGGGATTTTATACTTATGCCGTTATTTCAGGAACACTATTTATAACCCTAGATTGCTGCTATGACCTTCTCCAGTGCATTAACTATATTGTTTCAAAGACAACTTCCTGAATAACATTCCCACACTGAACTATACATTAAAGTTCCAATGCACACCTTTCTGCTCACCTCAGTGTAGTCGGTCACTTTGTGGATTGAATTAACAATTAACAATACAATACCTAATACTTTTTATAGCAACAATAAAAAGGCAACACAATCAGCCTCATTTGCTGTAATGCTGGCTGTGTTATGACCATCCAAAGTCATTGGCTTTTCTTAAACTAATTCTCAGTTAAAACTGGTGAAAAACAAACCCTGTTCATATTTATTATGTGTTGGAACTGAAATCCTACTCTGGGTCGGCACGATTGTGAGAACAGCCATGCTTACACTGCTAGTATTACCTTGCGTTGTGTCCACAGCACAGGACAGTGTGTAGAAATGGCTAATTGTGGTTTGCTAGGCTACACTAAACAATTCTATCCACAGATGACGACCTAAAGATTTGGATCTTGATATTTGAAATGGTTAAGGTGCTGCATTTAAGAGCTAGTCAGATTAAAATCCCATGCAAAGCACTACCCATCTACCTTTATTTACTACCTTTATTTGTATAATCCTGTCTGATAATGATGGTATAAATTATATGATATATACTTTGTACCTGCCTGAGCAGTTGGACCACCATGCATCGTCATGAGAGCTTGCCAACCAATGCAGTTCTATGGACACTTTGCACTTAAAGCATGTGCCCATGAGAAACGGATGGCCATAATGATCTCATACAGTATATGAGATGGAATGGCCCTCTTCGTTGATGTTACCAGCCACAGCGCATTATTACTCACGGTACGAGTTGAGAGCGGCATAGCGCGTACCAAAAGTAATAATGGACCGTGAAGCCAGTGATGATCCTGTGGTCTTCCCATTGGTTGAAGCTGGTTAAGTAAAACACAAACCATCAACATCTGGTTTTACAACAGCCAAGGGTACTTCTCACGAACAAATGCTGTTCTTAAAGTGCAATTCAGGTATTAGTGTGGATCAGAGGATTCTCATGGTCCATAGAGGCAGAGGAGGTTGCTCCTCCTCTATTTTTGAGAGGCAAGAGGGAGATCAAAATATAAAAATGTGTAATTGGTTGAAATAAACCATTACCAAATCTCAGAATCATTTATGAAATAATTTCTCTCTTCTTTGAAAAAAATGTATTCTGAATTCTGATTAAAATGTTTCAACAGTGACACCTGCAGGCAGAGGGGATAGGGCAGGGTGTGTTTTTTTCATGATAATCTGTTATTGGCTAAAACACCTAAAATGATGTACCCAAGGGAGGGCTTCCTCCCTAACCAATCAACAACCAGAATACAATATTGACATTGCCTTTGTCCAATGATAATTTCCAAATTTCATCTTCAATTCTCCAGTTACCACCTTAGGGTAATAATTTTACCACATTTCAGCTCTCTGTCCATTTATCTAATTTGGTGTTTCATTTTGTAATCAGTTGTTTATTTGGTTTATTTGTTTATTTTATCATTCTCTTTCTGACGGAAACATTGAGATTGAAAGGAGGATATTGCAGTTTGTTTGGTCTTTTGCCGAAGTGGACAATAAAACCTCAAGGCTCTGCTGGCTGAGAAATGACACCCTGCATGTGGAAATAAATATATTGCTTTGATTCTTTTTTTCAGACTGCTCAATGGCTGAGATTTCACCCTGTATGTGATCGGGAATGAAGTTCAATTTGCTAAAAACAGATAAGAAGGAGGCCAATGTGACAGTGTCCTGGTTTCAGCTAATGCATCTAATTTTAGCTGAATAATACCAAAATAATTTTACCACTACATGGCAGCCCCTAGAAGTAAAAATAATGGCAGGATGCACCATTTTAATATAGGCCTTTTGAATGGCAATGGAAATAATATTGGAGCATTTCATTTCCGAGTTGCAATTACCACCAAATCAAGCATATATGGTTAAATGAACAATGACAGATGTCTACAACTGTAGTGTGCACTTGCTGAAGAAGTTGACTAGTAATGTGGAATGGATCTAATAAATCAAATCTTAATAATTAAAGGAAAAGTACAGGATACCAGGTTTTACAATGGGGGTGGGACAACACTGATATTGAATGAAAAATGGTACAATAGGGAATTAAAGTTTTTCATTGTTTTAAGAGAGGTTTAAGAATATGACCACCATACCTGACAAAATAAATCTTTCATTTATGACAGTCTACTGAGTAACAGTAGATAAACTGAAGGCAAAAAGCTGCCTAGTAAAGCAGTCATCATGAGCTCTAACTGACAAGTTAAAATGTCCTAAATTGGTGAGAGCCAGTTCACATCAGCATGAAATTATAGCAGTACTCTCATATAACATATATCCTTATCTTGACTGAAAGGAAAGGATATAAAGGAAAAAATATAAATTTTTGTTTCATTGGATGGACACGAAGGTATAGGAAGGGTTTCGCACACATTTCCATCTTTGGCCAGCTGGTACCCCTTTCTGCGTCCACACCTGTAGCTTCCTGCTGTATTGAAGCAAAGATGAGAGCATGGGTGCTGGCCACTGCATTCACTGACATCTAAGAGGAAACCAGGCAGCACTGAACACACACTCATTCATAACATTCTTACTTCACTGCTTTCTTCCATACGACATCACTTTGACTGGTAGAAACCAAAGTATTCTATTCAAAAGTAATGTATCCATTACTTTCTGCTTGAAATACAGGATAAAATCTTCTATCAAAGGCATGGTAATGAAAAGACTTTTATGCGCTTCAAAAAATGTATCACTCATTTTAGGTGCATCATTCATGTTTGTTAGTAAGGTGAAAATAAAAACTGAAAATAAATTTTCTATGGAGTTGAATGAATGTTGACAGATGGTAGATGGGCCTAAACTGTTTGGCATCGATGTCCCATCCAACCCAAGTGACAGGGACAGTGATTGGTTATCCAACATGTGCCCCCATTCACACAAGCCTGGGTGCACACCGCTCTGAGGAATGATTTTGGTAATGTTGGAAAAAACACAGAACATTCTGCTGTTAACTGAGTATGATGGGCACCAAAGAAGGGAATGGGAATTAACTAAGAATCTCACTGATATAGTGTAAATGCAGAGTGAGGAACAGGAGATCTTACCCATGGTTACTCAGGAACTGTGGTGTACAGGTCACATGCAAAATGAGCAGAGAAAACAGTAGCAGGACCCAGTAGCAGGACAAGCAGGACTTGAGAACATTGATGTTAGCCTCTCCCGCTCTTCTATCCTTGTTCTCTCAGTCAGGTAACACTGCAGGGGACAAGAGAAGGAGGAGATCAGGGTTCATGCACAGCTGTGTCCGTGTCTCAAGATACATTTTTCCTAACAACAACAAGAGGGATTGGTAGTGCTGCTTTTCTTATTGCTTGGCTTTTAGAAATGTGTTATTTATGTGTGTTTTTTAATCAGTTGCTTTTACTCTATTAGATGACAGTGTATGTTGTCATTTTCCATTCAGCTCATTCTTTTTCTAAGTGGACATTCTGCTTTTGATGTTTCCTAACATAAATCAGGCTAAATGCTTCTCGTCTGACTTACTTGCATGCCAGTTTGTGATTAATGCCTTCCAGAAAAACCCTCTTTTTTTAAGCATTCAGATCGGCTAATGATTAAGGTTGAATTTAATACTTCAAGAGTCCCGAGCAGGAAGCCTCTCATAGACAATGTATGCACAGTATGTAGATCTACCACCACACAGCATCAGTGGGAAAAGGAAAGAAAGGAGTCTCATGGAAAAAAAGAGGCATGTTATTAAAATATGGGAGCAATTATCACACAATCTCTGATCTGGAAATGAGAAATTCAGCATTCAGAGCATTTATTTTGGTCACATTTTTTCTACATTTGATGTGTGAAGTGACATATAACTCCTTGTACTAATCATTCATCTAGACTTAACCACAACTATACTTGCAATGACAACACATTTAGTTGTAATTTAGAGTTAAATTGATTTAAATGAAATACCTTCATGAGGCCTATAAACAGTAAGTAAGTGAAAAAAGAGAATAAAACAAGGAACCTTTCGGATGTAAAAATGTCATTACCTTCTATACAGACATGGTCTTTTGATTTTGACGATTGATTTTGTGATTTATTAGGAGAATGATAGGTGATGGAGGGGCTTCTTTTCTTTAACAGGGTGCCATTGACGACTGGTTAATGTTAATGTTCTGCCATTATAAAGTAATTTATGAATCATAAACACCACGCTAACTTGGCCACAAGGAGTGGCATTACTGTTCAGTTAATGGTCACCTAGCTTAATTTGTAGGAATAGGCCCTGGGTCCTGGGTCTGGCCTCGGTTCTCTTCGTTTCCATAGTTATCTGGAAAAAGAGTCCTTCTTGCAAAACAATAGTTTAGTTAGTGAAGTTAGTCTCTTAAGAATTTGGACCTGAGGATTTATCTCTGTCTACACTATTATTATTTAAGTGAACTTGATACTTCCTTTAGCTATCTTGATACCTTCCTTACCTATCTATAACTTGTTCTAACAAAAGTTTTCTGTCTGTAGTCATATGACCATTGGATTGGGGTTATAACATAACTGCTGCCACATGTTTGCAACAGAACAAAATAGGGTTTTGTATATATAGTCCACCATGAGACCTCAAAGGTACCTAAAATAATACGTCACTGATAAGGATAGGTTCTCTGGAACCATTACAGATTAAAAAAAACCTTTAAAAATAATGAATAAATTTATAGCATGCAACTGAGACTGAATCATTATCGATAGTTAGCCAAAATTTAGCCAATATTAATATTACTAATGACTTTCTGATGATTCAGTAATTGTGAACCTCCTACATGGAGAGGCCATGGCCCGGTTGTAGAAGATTTTGTCAGTGTGACCAATCTTATCTTTAGCTGAATGCATCCAAGTCAAAATAATTTTTTCTTGATTTTCATAGGAGGCCTTCTCCTACTTTGTCGACTCTCCATGCGTCGATAAAGAGTGAACCAGTTGAGCCTGATCAGCAATAGAAGTATCTGGGGACCTTCATTGATAATATGGTTGCAAACACTGATTTTATCTGCAAAAAGGGTAACCCAAGAGTATTCTCGAGGAAGCTGGAGAGTTTTTAACGTAGACAATAGACTGATTAAAGTGTTTTATTCTTTGTTTATTGATACTACCTAAACCTTTGCCATGATCTGCTGGCTTGGCAATCTTAGAGTAAAAAACAAAAACAAACTGGGCATCATTGTCAGACAAAGCTGTAAGATAATGAGTGTTACTCTCCTTGATCATTCACAGTTTTACAAAGTGAGAGTCTCTAGAAAGGCCCAGTCCATTTTACTGGACTTCCTCCTCTCTATGGTGAGTTCCTGTTGCTACCTTTGGGGTGCAGGTTTCTCCTACCTTGGTATAGAAGAGCTAGGTTCAGGGAATCTTGGGTTGTTGTTATTGTTGTTATTTGTATGTATGTATTTATAGCTGCTGCATTGTATTGTGTAGTTGATTTGTGTTTGTGTGTGGTATATGTTATATGCTTTTCAACTCTTGGCTGTAAAGCAAATTGTCCCTTGGAGACAAGAGTAAGTACTCTACCCTACTATGCTGATAAGATTATCCAACGGGCTTTTACTTGCAAAAGTAAAGGTACTTTTGGTTTTTGAATCAGCCAAATCCATGGCTCACAAGCTTATTCCACATCATGGTTACATTATTCCTTCAGTTTTACTCCATGTCTTTCAACCATGCCCTCTTCAGAGTGTGTGGACGATGCTCAAGGGCGAAAGATCAATTCTGTGAGGCTTTTGTCACCTGTAAATATGATGCTTGCCCTGGTTTCCTTCACCACTCACTAAATCCTGTCTGTTTTAATTCCTGCAGGCTAAAGACACTGATAATTGTAAATTGGGAGATATATTTCAAAATGTACAATTACACCACTATATTTTAAAAAATAAATTTGAGATTAGATTATTTACTACAGTCTGACTTGCAACAAACTGACATTGCATAGCAGGTGGTCTCTTAAAAATCTTGACAGATTTGTCTACACTCTAATCCATCTCTTTTACTTCATTTTTCTTACTTTGTGTTATGCATAACACTGCTGCTTATAAATAATAAATAAGGACTTATAAACTTAGGGCAGCGGGCCCCAGGTGAGTGTGCCCAAAACAAACAGAGGAATACAAACTGACAGCCCACTATGCATAGCAAAATATATTAAACATTATGGTAACAGTCAATGGAAATGGGCTCAGTGTTTTTTGTAAGTCCTGTTATAGGGGCACTGAAACCAGTCTCCATTATGCATGCTCATCAGGGCTGAGGGACTGTCTCAGTGGAGGGCATTTGTTCTCTAAAAATGGACGCAAGTCATTACTGTCTGGTAGGGAGAAGGTAAAAAGCTTTACGTTTTCGCAGTAAGAAGGTAAGATCCATCCCTCAGGAGGAAATAAAGCACAGCTCCAGTCAACTGAATGTCTTCAGGCTACAACAGAATACTACAGTACATCTTCAGGGCTGTGACTGGTATCACATGGAGAAACTATGCACACCTTCAACAAAAGAAAAGATAAAATTTTAGATCATAAAACCAGGCTGTAGTATTTACTAGATGTTATATGAATGTAACGTAATCCACTACAGTTTTATCAACCTATTTTCAAAGATTTTACATAATGATTGTCAACTGAAAACTATAAAAATAATAGGTTTATAAAAAAATTCCATTGAAATTCAAAACTAGCAAAAAGCGCAGTGCAAATTTTAAAGGGCAAATACTATATAGTAATAACGTAAATACGACAGCTGGTTGACTTGATCAACTCAGAACACATAATGATAACAACCCGTTTTAGGAGACACAAATTATCTTGTATAGGAGTGTATGGAAAAGTCAGCTCTCAAAAATAATTTATATTATTTAAATTGTATGTGCACACGTGCCAGGATTGAAACATGAAAGGCATTCATTTTTGTCCTGCAAAACATGGGGTTAAGTTCTTAGCGAGCACTACCGGAAGGGAAATTAATACATGAAGCTCGTTTATCTAGGTATGTACATAAAAATAATTGACAGAACACAACATTATATGAAAGATATGTTATTATTTCAAATTATTTAGAAAGGCTACAAACACATACAATACACAAACACGTACATGATTAGTTTTGTGTCAAGAATGCATTGCAAAAACGTTTCTGAGACAAACAAGAAAAAAAAGTAGAAAAATCAAACTCACTTGATCAACGCAACTGTCTGAACATTGAGGTTAGGGATACACTAAGCCCACAAATGTTGCCTTGCTGTAATGCAAAGTTACACACACTTGCCGTGTGCGTTCCGGCTGCATATTTCCTGATAGATGGGTTCATACAAAAATGTAGAAGTTAATCGGTGGCTTAGGAGATCTTAAACGGACTGTTGGATTTTGTATTCCAGTTTAGTAGCGTTACGAAAACACACGTTTGTTCTATGCTGACTATAGGGGAAATGTCCATTCCAGTTTGCCAGTCTGGCTTGAACATTCTGGGCTATAGATTCAAATAGTTTCAGATTTGTTGTAATTAGTTGCTCCCTTATCAGTTTTCTCTCAATCGTTCTGTACCCACCCTCTCTCTTTCAGCCCATTACCACTCTTTCAGGAAGTCTATCAGGGCGTACTCGTACAGGGTTTGTATACTTCAATCTTATCGCATTTTTTAAATGGTCTTAACTTGTATAAACTAGGTTGCTTTGATGGATTTGTGAGTACTTCCCTGTAGTCTCACGAGCTAGTTGTCCTGCACTGTAGAGCTTTGTTTTATCTAGTCCAAGTTTTTGTAATTCTGACGAGTAGTCCAAAATAGAAAGGAATACTATGTATTAAGAATTCTTCCTTCAAAGTCATAATAGTGATACTTTCCATCACTATTATTATTGTATTTATTTAGATATACATATGGAAATACATGGTATCTTCTCACATGGGTACTTCAACGAATAAATTGAATTGAAATAATAAATAATCTAAAATGTACTCACATACATACCAAGAATGAATTCCTTATCAAAAAAGTTTGCCTTCCTCCCAATTCTGCAGTCTTTCCAGGAGCTGTGGCAATTGACACCAGCCCCCAACCACTTGACAGATGGTTTGCCAAACTCTTCCATAGTTTCAATTTCTTTTAAACTCCAAAAGTTTTTATTAGGATACAGCCCATGGTAAAATTATTGATGCTCCCTGTGAACTGGCTGGAATGAAATGAAATGCTTTTGGGCGTTTTCAGTTGCTTTTTATTGTCCCTTTCCTGTGGAAGTCAAGAACTGGAAGGACAATCCCAAACCGGAATTCCTGTGTGTGTTTTGAACTGATAAAACATCTTTCACAGAACAAACAAGCTCCTTCCTGCTGAATCCACCTAATGAATCAAAATCAGAAGTCTCTTTTTTAGTATTAGTGTAAGCCACCATGGAGCCTGCTCATTTCTGTGTAAACCTAGTCTAGGATTTGAGCATACTATGCTATTATTGATTTGTTTTTGGTTTATAGATTCCTCAAGTTTCAGAAGTCAAAGGGAGGGTTAATAGATGACTTGTGATTGATGAAATTGATGACAGTGAACAACTACTGAAAACATCAGTTCTACCAAGTGTGTTGGAAGAGATTGTAAGGTGTACTATGGTCAGCTATGAAACTCACTGGAAATCAGAGTTTCCAGGTACCAATAAGCAATATGAAATTAACTTTTTGCTTAAAACAGTGACCTCCAATACTATTGTATTTTAAAAAGGCTTTTAAAAATATTTATCAGCTAATAAAAACGTATAGACATGTGACCTGTTATGCATGCTGTGTGTTTTGTTTCAAGGACTGGGCTGCTTGTCAGATCAAGAAAATTGAAAGAGTTTTCTGTGTTTATGTGCATGTTTCTGTATGCAATGTAGTGCATGCAAAGTTCTAGTAAGGCCAGAGAATGGGTCTTGATTTCCTTCTGTCTTGGGCGGCTTACAAATGGCTGTCGAAATGAATAACAGTTCAGTAATTGGGACAATTATACCCTCATTTAACTAGCTTTTCATCCAAAAAAAAAAGAATTCACATTCTGAAACATATTTATGTAAGAATGAAATAATATTGCTGAACTTGCAATTGATTTTGTAGCTGTGGAACCAAACACATTCAATCACTTTCATGTTAGGAACAGGACATTCATGTTAGGAATTCATGGCACTAATCCTAAGGTATTGTTAACATATCTCATAGTTTTTATTTTGTGCACAATGATTCATCAGGGGGAAAAAATAGACAAATAAATAAATGAAAATAGGCCTCACATTTTTCAAAGTTCAGAAATGAGTTGTTTGACCTTTTCATTTACTATCATTTACTGATAGTATTTCTTAGAAAATTTAAATGTACAGTGATAATTGATGGCTTGGTGGTAAGTAGTACTTTTATCAGCTGTTTGATTTCTAAATAAATGGGGCCACAGCCTTTCTGCCTTCTCCTGCATGGGACAGTGACAGTAAATAAGCCTACATGATCCAGCACCATGAGGGTTTACTTACCTAAGTCATAGGTGAAAATGAATTAAGTCACACGTTTAGCTTTTTAAGGAAATATTTTCTGTCTAAAAACCTGAGTTAAATTGTGAAATTCTCAGCACACTTTTGTTGAAATTGCTCCAAAAAAAATGTGCTGCTACACTTTCCTGTTAAAGAGGAAGAAGGAAGTGGCTGGTGGAGGGAGATTCTAACTCTGGACCCTCAAAACAATAAAAAATCTCACTTGAGAAGGAAATGGACCTGCGTCAAAGGGAATCTGAAAGAGTTTTGAAAGGGTAGTAGGCAAGAGTATATGGTTGTTCAAGCAAAGCCTTCAGTACAGTTCTCATTTTGAAACAATGGCTAGTACAAATAAAGTTTATTGTAATGCTAAACACTATTGTCACTTTAAAACTAATTTCGAATCTGCTGGGTTCCCACAGTGGGTCTTTGTGTACGGTCAAATCCACATTAATGTTTTTCATTAGTACTCGTGTTTAACAAATAGTTTTGTATTTGAAATGAATAGGTAAACATGGGGAAATATTTTATAGCCAGAATTATCTGTGGAAATTTGGAAAATCTAAATCTGGATTTTATAGCCTTTTTTCACAAAGTGGTTGATGGATGGCACATGGTGGTGTTATTTTTTACACAGAAACAAACTTTTGATATATTTTGAAGAAGCCTTTCCAAAGAACAGATTAGTGCAAATTTCATGTCATTTCTAATTTTCAGGTTTAGGAGGAGATGAAGTTGCAGTTAACATAGCAAAAATACAAAATCTTCAGTCGCTCATGGAGATCAACTATTTTATTGCAGTCAACTACGGAAACATAAAAATTGTGCAAATCTCTGTCATTTGTCAAATACCATTCTCTCCACTTCCACAGTTCAAATATGAAACACAGATGACAGCTTTGAGCTCTGTATCTATTTGAAAAAAACAATAGGACTAGCCCATTGCTCTACTCTCAGAAGGAGCCATCCGCTCTACCCCCCAAATTCCTTATTGACATGATTTCCACCAGAAGGAATCAAACAGGAAATCCTGGTTACCAGGGCCCAGACCACCTCAGAAAGCAGCAGACAAAGTTGCACTGCACCCCCATCTACAAGGGCCCTTTTTGCCCTACCCAGACCAGGACATTCATTCAAATATGTCTTCTCATCCAAGAGTTTAAATGTAGAAATGGAGGCCACACCTACACTTTTAAACTTTTTACTTCGCTGTTCTGTTCTCCCTGGCACAAAGGAAACTCATTCCCAGCTTTACAGCCTCCTTTTACTTCTAAGAAACTTTTTTAAATGTTGTATGTGATTTTTTGCAGGTATCTCAGTTTCTCTCAACTATTTACTATTGCCATACATGTTTAGTACTAATACAATTTAGTTGAAGCTTATAGCCCACCTTATTTAGAAGTTTTAAATAATTGAGAATTTAAAAAATATATATAATATATAGAAACTGCCTAGTATATTTGTGAAGAACTACAAACAACTGCAGAAGGAGGTGTTTTATTCACATTCCAGGGAAAATAAAGAGTAAAATCCACATTCTCCCATATTGAGATGAAAGAAATACATTCACCTAATGTTCTAATTAAAATAAAGAGTAATATGTTGGGGGCGGCAGCAATTAGCTATGGTGCCTCAAAGCGCCATGGCCATGGTCTATGTGGAGTTTACAACTTTTACTCTGATTTCCTCCCATTATCCAAAGACTCGTGAGTTAGATGTATTGGTAACTGCAAAATTGGCCCTGTGTGAGAATTGTCTGTGTGTCCCTGGCTTTGGGATGGATTGGCATCTCATCCTAAATATTCACTGCCCTCTAATATTTCAAAGTCATAAGTGTTTTTTAAATAGGGTAATCTATTTAAGACAATTTTGAAAATTTATAATGAAACTGAGCTATATAAATACAGGTTTAGGAATCACCTCAATGTTTGAAGAAGTTGATTGCAGAAGATTGTAGATGTGCTGACAGACATAACAGAGCAGTAAAAGGGGAGAAAGCCTGTTAAAATGAATTCTTAAAACATACCTGGTTAGGTCCAAGTTGATATAATTATTAAACTGGTTAGGACTGGATTTTTAAAATGTTTTTTCTTTTTTTTATATGAAAAAAAATGAAAAGCAAAAAATTCTTATTATTAAATTTCACACATGACCTCAAGAAGTTAGGTACTTTATGGTAGCACAGTTGGAGCATAGGCATTGGGAAAAGGCTGGTACAGGATGTGTGAAGGGTGTAGTCCAGGAACCCTAATGTTGTCATACACAAATTTCTCAAATGTCTTTACCCCTCCACTCTGCATGGGGTAAATCAATGTATTTGTTTTGGAATTCTTTTGCCCTTGACAGGAATTACATTCCAAGTCTTGAATTTAATGCCCAAAACAAAACGTGGAAGTGAGGTAAGAGGTACCCAACGTTTATCTTGGCCTCACAGCCACAGTTCAGTGGACCTACTCCTCCCTACATCCCCACTTTCTCAAGCATCCCTCATTACTCCACATCCTCAACCCCCCCCCCAAAAAATAATTCTCAATTTTTCAGCGCCATGCCATACCCTGTGGACTGCGCTTGATTGGAGTCAATTTCCTCCTACAACAGGACAATGACCCAAAGCACAGCTCCAAGCTATGAAGGAACTATTTAGGAAAGAAGCAGTCAGCTTCTTTCTATAGATGCCAGCTTCTGTCTATAATGGAGTGGGCAGCACAGTCCTACTGAGATGTGGGAGCAGCTTGACCGTATGGTACGTGAGAAGTGGTCATCAAGTCAATCCAACTTGCGGGAGGTGCATCAGGAAGCATGGGGTGAAATCTCTTCAGATTACCTCAACAAATTGACAACTAGATGTCAAAGGTCTGCAAGACTTTAATTGCAAATAGAGGATTCTTTGATGAAAGTACATTTTGATGGACAATTATTATTTCAATTAAAAATCATTATACGTAACCTTGTCAAAGACCCATTAATTTAGCTATATTTCAAGCTCATATCATGCATGATATATTATATATAAACAGTTAGCTTTGAAATCTAAATGAAAAATAAATAGAAACATCAATCCGAACAAATGGATAGAATACAACTGGTTTGATGAAGATTTTAAACTCAGAGAAAAACGCAGAGAGCCGGACAACCAAGATCCACACCTTAGTTTCTGCGAGACATTAAATAATTACAAATGCACACTCAAAAAGAAAAATAACTAACCAAAATTAATTTAGTTAAAAATCAGTTAATTAAACTGAATTGATTCTGGGAAAGCTGGAACAGACGGAATAAATCAAAACCTGAGGAAGCAATTAACAATAGAAACACATGGAAAGAACATTTTGAAAAACTGTACAAAAGTATACCACAAAACAAACAAATCTTAGACCAAAACAAGAGCCATTTAAAAAAGCAAAGAGGTGGTCTTCAGTTCCCAAAAATCTTTTAATTAACCGGTCGCATGAGTGAGGGAATGTGAATGTGAGGTAGCTTAACTGTGTGGTAGCTTGTGGTGGTGTGGCCCTGCCAAGCGACAAGTGGAGGAGAGAGAGACAAGAGTCACCGTCAATGTAAACCCCATCCCATTAACAACAGCTCATGACAAATCTTTGCATGACAAAACACTGGCTAACTGAGGAACCTTACAGATTAAAATATTCTTTTTACAAATCTTCTGACCACCTTCAAACTTTATCAAACAATTACATGAATGACACCTTGTAGTGCCTAAAAGAAACTGCATTATCAATACAACAGCTAGCTCTAGGCAACAAAATGTGAAAACTGTGATGTACCAGATTTGTGTCAGTATCGCGTACCATTTAGTATCACGCATATATACTAAATTGTACATATTATTTAATACCACAAATCAACACAATGTCCTTATTACACCCTGCTAACACACAACGCATCAGCAAAACATTGCAACCTAGCTGAAAGTTTGGAGTAACCAAACTTATTTATATTTATATTACGGTTTCCCATCGTGGTTTATTTTGCTATTCGCCTTATATACCCTGCCCTCATGACCCAGTTCCATTCAAACGCGATCGTATTTGTGTCTTAAATGCATGCGAGAGTGGTGGCTAGCTAATTCTGGCACACAGCGGGCAGCCACGCCCTCCTCAACAGGACAATACCAAGAGGGAGGGCTCTAATTGCCCTTTAATTGGACCTCGTTGTGCACCTGAGTGGTTCCACTGATGACAATCACACTCAGTTGCCAACAATCCTAGGCCTTTAAATGAGCCGGCAAAACTGGCTTGGGGAGAAACGGTAAACGGTAAACGGTGGAAGCAAGGGTTGGTTAGTATTCCCCGAAAGGGAGGGGTTCTTTGTTATTAATTTTGTTGTTGGTAAGATGTTTAATTTTGGTTGACATTATTCGCAATAAAAGGTCTAAACCCTCCCCCAGTGCCTTGTTCTCTGGCCGCTTTCGCAACCAGCATGCCCTCGCGTGCTACAAAGTGGTGCTGAAACCCGGGAGTGGCGGAAAACAGGTGGCGAGCCCAAGCACAAGCTGGGGTCCCAGAACCCCTGGCAGGTCCTTGCTGTGACTGCTGTAAACTGCAGTTTACTTTTTTTGTATGGGCAGAACTGCACAAAATCATAAAGATCAACCTACATGTCAAACACTATATGTTCAGCACGAGGCTTTCATGATAATTGGATGAAGAGGAGGCAGTTTTTACAACAAGGGGTTGTTTTGATTGGGTTGTCCAGCCGTCTTTGCAGCTCTGGCTCAGAGTGTTGATCCTAAAGAAACAACCGAAACCTTTTGTGTCCCTTTATGTGCTCCTACCACTTCTTTGACCAGAAGCCTCCAGGAGCTTCCACTAGAAAAATGGCTCGGCTACGATGCTCCAGTCTTAAAGAAATGTTGGTTGTGGCCTATTTATACTTTATTATTACGATTATCAAATATTATTAGGAGCATTCATGCAGTATGGTGTTCTATTGTAGGGTTTTGTTAATAATTATCCATTGATTTATCCATTGAATTTCTTAACAGATGACGCAACAGGCTCAAGTGTTCAACAAACTGAAAAGGAGAATTGGACAACGCAGATAGAAGGAATAGATATGCCTACAGAGAAGGATGCCCAAACCCAATGAGAAGACTCATCTCTATAGCTATTTGTGGTCTTATACATCCATCTACTGGAGTAATGAAGTTATGTATTAGGTAGTAAGAGGAAGCGGAAGCTGTGTGTTGCATTTTGCCCGTGCAGAGATAAAAATAAAGGAGAGAGGTTTTATCGGCGATTGCTGATTTCACCTTGTATGCCTGTCTCCCTTTGGTTTGGTTTTATTCCGTCAGTAAGTTCGGTCATCGACTCGAAAGCTACACAGCTATATACCTAGGTAGTAAACCTTGTTTTCTCCCAGCGAACTAGCTAAGAAGATAACGTTTGCCTTTCAGACTCTGAAGTTGCAAGAGAGGAGAGATGCAACTAAAGATACAACTTGTTTTACTTTTGGCTTACTTTTCGTTCACTGCAGCAATCGAACCCATAAGCACGAGCATTGCTATGGGTATGGCAGCCGCGCTCACTGGATTTCTTGCCAGCTACCAGAGCGTGATTTATTACTTCCAAGAGTCTTGTAGACAAGAATGGATCTTATTTAATAAAACAGGTGGGATGTGCGATTAATTCTAGCTATCAATCTAGACATTTTGAAATATGCAAGTTTGAAAGATAATTCAATTTTATCGCGAGAGGTCTAAAGATACAGCGTTAATAGAGGCAAGTCTGAACCAACATAACTGAGAAACGAAAAACTACGTGAAATAATTAATTACAACATTTTAGTTTACTTCCGGGGTCACAAATCTCTGGCGACATTAATAGGGAAGTGGATGGTTGTCTTGTTTTCCGACTGTTTTTATGTCCAAGGCGCAACCAAAATAATAAACAATGCGGAATAATTCCCCAGTGAAAAAACTGCACGAAACATTTTTTTTATGTCTTTTACTTTCGTGCGTTGTTGTACACGCGTTTGAACCTTTTACGACAACTTTCATAGTTGGAGCAGCTGGGGTATTATATCCTTTAGGGAAAAAAATATACGATTATTTTCATGAAACGTGCAACGAGGACTGGATTAAATATAATTCAACAGGTTGGTGGACTTTCAACAAAAACAAATCTTTGTTGTTGAAGCACGCTAGCAACGGTTTATTAGGTATATAAGATGTCATTTTTTGTTTGTGCAAGGTCTCCAACAAACTTAGCAGTGCTAGCCGCGTGTGTGTGTGTGTATGTATATATATATGTGTATGTGTATGTATATATATATGTATATGTGTATGTATATGTGTATATATATGTGTGTATATATATGTGTGTATATATGTGTGTATATATGTGTGTATGTGTGTATATATATATGTATGTGTGTATATATATGTGTATATATATGTGTGTATATATGTGTGTATATATGTATATATATATATGTGTGTGTGTATATGTATATATATGTGTGTGTGTGTGTATATGTATATATATATATATGTGTGT
>JAOVYW010026136.1:0-12538 GCA_025775045.1 Hiodon tergisus | reverse complement strand
TGGCAGATTAATGTTTCAGTGAAGTATGTCTGAATAAAGGCACTGTTTCAGTTCCTTATTTCCAATGTGTTGTGACAACCATGGGGCGTACTGGCTGTGCCGCATTCAACAGAACGCAACGTTCACGGAAAATGCTCAGGTTTGCTCATAACACGGCACGCGTGTGCCTGCAATTGTAACAGAAAGTACTCCCGGTTCGGGGTAAAAGGCAATTTAAAATAAAACCACAACCAAAATTCCTCCCAGTTCGGGGCATTAAAATGTTCACGAATGTTGCTCAAAAAATAATCTCGTCCTCCTCACACTCCCGTACCAGCTGAAGCTGAAAAACAGAGCACACGTTTTTCACTATCGGCACTCGCTACCTTAGCTTTGCTCTCACCTGTAGCTTCCCCGATGCCGACCCTTTTCCCTTGTAGCGGTCGGCTTTTGTCCTTTTCCCTCCCCAATCAGCTGATGCGTGTCAGTTGTGCCGGTGATTGCTGGGGAGGGAACGTACCGCCCCTCGAGAACCTGCCCCCGAGCTTGAGGGGTGTGTGGCTTCGGCCGCATCTGCCGTCCGCTAGCCCCGGGGTTGCCACAGTGTACAGGATTATAAAGAACTTCACTGGAAAGATATCCTATTTGAACTATGAAGTTTTGGCCAAAATGATTGCACCCACTGCTAGAAGGATAATATTGGGTCTAAAATTTACTTTCAAGCATGCATCTAAATCTAGGTTGAGTGAATGCAATATCAATGTTATTGACTGAATCTGGACCTTAATCCAATTGGAACATATAGTATTCCAGTCATAGATCTATTTATATTGTATTTAACTTTCAATTGAAGAGAATACAAATCACATTAGAGAAAAATAATTTGCACCATTTGTTTTATTGGCACATTTAACAAATTGCAGAGGGATTCAGTGTTGGAAAAAAGTACAAAAAACATTTGGCAGACTTTACAAAACATAACAAATATTATGGCAAGCAGAAAAAGAAATGCCAAGACTGGTCATTTTAATATGCTTATTTAACATGTTTACTCATACCACCGATGTTGAGATGCTCCAAAATCAGCTACATTGCTTCTTGTGATAGTAAATTAGCATTGTCTTACACTAGACAGAAGCACATCTCTGACATCTGTGGAAATTGTGGAACTGAGCACCATCTTCCATTCAAATAATAAAATCTATACTTTGCAACATAGGTGACAGTAACCACCAGGAAAGCCTACAAGGTCTGTTTGTTGTCTTGCCAATATTATTTATTAATAATCAGCAATCCACAGAGGAATTTGCAGGATTTCATTTCTAATCGAAAAGTCTGATCTTATTTGTTGCTGGTGGATGAAAATTATTCAAGAAAAACAATGATTTAGTTAAGAAATTATTTTTGACCCAGCAAGAAGTAAAGTCATTGTAAAAATGTGCCATGCATCAGGACCAATGCTGATGGGGTTGCCTGCATGGTCTGACAATAAAATACTGCCTGGATCCACACACACACACACAAACACACACACACTGCAATAACGATAAAACAAAAAAGTTTGCTCCTCAAAAAACAACTACGCCGAAACCTATTGTTTATTCATAATATAAATCAGGGAATTGCATCTAATCAAATTATTAAAGTAAACAACCCAGTAACACTCAATTCAACTTAAACTTAAAATGAATTTCAAATCTACATTAGACTAAAAAACCCTTGGAGTTCCCATTTTTTCTGTCTGCTGCTTTCAGCAATAATATCCGGAGAGAAGAACCTTGACAGAGGCAATCATGCATAAAAGGCTACAAAAAAAAAAAACAGGCACCAAAGACAACTAAATAACTGTACAGGCAGCGCATTAACTTAAACGATAGGTGACAGAGTCAGACCCTTCAAGGACTGGCAGAGGCAAGGAGACAGGGCAAGCATGCATGAACCACCTGAGGAGCAAGCCACAGCAATGGCATCCCAATGGTGTTACTACACAGAGGTGAGCTGCAATACACATTGCTAACTGGAGGCAACTGACATGGATACAGTTTTGAAGTTGATTGTGGCCAGAAAGAGGAGCTGTCACCAGTGAGTTGAATGACGAGGGAAAGTATAAGTATTGAATGAGTTTCCCTCTCAGTAGGGCTCAGGTGTGTACCTGCTCCAAGAAATTTGCCAGTGAGGAAAACACAAAACATACACCTACCATATTAACATAGCTTCAGATAAATATAAAAACACACACAATACTGTTTCTCCCCAGCATAATTGAAAACAATAACATTGTATTGAAAACCGACAGGCTGCTAATATCAGTAAGCCTTTCCATAGAAGCACCCCAATCTCTAGATCTGTGAAATTATTTTCACACCATTAGCTGAGTGCCATCTGGTTCTGCCGTTATAGAAACACTGATATGCAGTGAAATTGTGCAATATAAGCACAATTAGGAAAAAAAGGATGGTGCTAAATTTGGTCTTATGTTTATGGCTTCTTTTAGTTGACTTTCTATATTAAGTGGAAAGTGGATATGAGCGTCCCCTTTTTCTGCTGTTACTCCCACTAGACCTAGAGGACCTAATATGAAGATGGGTTATGTTATTCTCATTGTTCTATATGGATTATGGTTCTGAATAAGATCTGAGATTTTATTAGTTGATGGAAAAATAGTGTAATATATTTTATTATACAACAGGAGTTCACCCAAAGCATAGAGATGCAACAATTAAGGGAATGCAAAAAAATAAAAATAAAACAACACCAATTATATTTTTTCCTTAAAGAACCCCAGAATTCTATGCCAAATTACTCAAAAGCACCTTGGAGTCATGAAAATGTAATCCTATAAAATATGGTCACCATGACAGTTCTGCCGATTTCCTCTTCCGAGTCACTGCGGCAATTTTGAAGACCAATGGTTAATATTTCTATTTCAGGAAATCACAGTTATGACAATAACCCAATATTCCCTTTCAAATTCAAAATATGAACCACCACTGATGGTTAAGTATACCTATTCCATCGTGGGGACAGCTGTGAGCACCCAAGAGTATAATGCAAGGGTGCACTAAGCCAAATGGTCCCAGGTGTGGAGGGACCCTGGGCCAGTAGCAGCAAGCACCGTGGCATTAAATCATCAGTCCCCCCACGAGAACTGGAAGAACCAGAGGGTGGGGGGCGGCACCTGGAACTGGCGATGGAACTACAGTTGCTTATTGCCGAATGCCTTAGTAAACTGTTGGGCTACCTTGGGCTGAAAGTACAGTCTGGGGTAATGAGTGTATCCCACAATGCCTCCTTGTTGGTGTTGGACAATCTGGCTCAGGACACCCAGAGCTGTTGTGGGGCATGACCAAGAAGCCAGGTTACAGCCTGCCACCTGGCTCCAAAACTCGAAAAAAAATTCGAGAAAAAAGTGTGACACTGTTTGTTAGGGCAGCTGGCATCCATAGCCAGACAGTCTAGCAGTGCCAAATCCTGAATGAAAAGACCCCCAGGCAGAAAGATGCAAGGCTGGCTCTCAGAACAGCAGGAGCCAAAGCCAGATGCTACCAAAAAGCCTGCAACACCTGCCAGAAATCAGAGTGCATAAGCAGGGGCTAGGTCGCTGACTAGGCCAAGCCCAGCACTTCTGTCATTTGCCGAAAGAGTGGAATCAGCTCCTGATGGGGAGCCAACTCAGCAGGGTCCTCCTCCTGGTCACCAAATTGGTGGAAAAAGATAAAAGAACGGGTAATGCCAGATCCAACAAGACCGTCAACTAAATGCCCATTCAGGCAGGTAAGCATGTTCAGCTCGCCTACACCTGAGGATGGAGACCTGCGTGCCCTTTTACATCACCTAGGCAAAGGAGAAGGTGACGATGAGGAAGAGGAGGTATCAGTAGAGTAAGCGGACCTCCAAGAGGTGGCCCCTCTAAGCAGGGCCTTTCTTGCCTGCTTCACCCTACTCACAAATCTCTTTGGAGTCGGAGTAGAAGTGTGCTGATGCAGTATGTTGCGGCATCGGCAAGTGTCGGACCTAATAAAGTAACGAAACATTAAATAAACAAGGAGATCCGCCAAGGTACAAACAGTACAGGCACCACAGCCCACTGGCAGCCTAAAGGATTAAAAATACAATCAGGTTGGTAGTTGCTGCAGGCAGAGCCCTGCACTCCAGATTAGTTCTAACCAGATCTAAGAGAAGGATTGGTGACACGGCCGCAATTACTAACCTTGCACAGCCTGGGGATACTTATAACACTAGTACGTAACAGACAAAGCAAATACAGGCAGGTTTTGGGTGTGCTAAACTTAGAAAGGGTGACGTTGTGCAGGGCTGTTTAGGTTAGCCAGCACACAACACAGAACATGAACAGACTGCAATTTCTGTCACACAATGTAGTGGAAAACAAAGATTTTTTTTTTGGGAGAAAATAGTTTCTCTACGTAGCTCAGCTCGGTTCAGAAGAAAAAACATCCAGAACCGCCATAGCGACCATATTATAAAAGATTGTGGTCACATGACTCCAATCATTCTTGGAATAACTGTTCAGAATTCTGGTGTTTTTATAAAACTCATAAAAAAGTAAAATCTTATTTGCAAAAATCAAACACAAAATGCATAGAATTTGCATAATTTAATAGTGCACAATGAAGCATTCTTTTGTACACCGTAAAACTATCTGAATATATTAGAAATGCAAAAGAAATTTCTCTCACACAAAATTTTCTCTCACACAAAGACTCTAATTTAAAATACAATACAAAAATGAAATTGACCAAAATCAGAATTTGACCTAAAATAATGTTTATTCAGAATAATGTTCCTTTCAACTTGAAATAAACATAAGAAATATATTTGAAATTTCTTGGTTAAAAACAAATATTATACTGACAAAGTTTTATTATTTTTTTGCCTTTCATACCATAAGGTTGTTTTAATTTTAATTTTATTATGTTAATGTTTATTTTACTATGCAACTGAGTCAGATACATACATTTAATATTTAATATTTATACCAGTCTCATATGAATTAAATGCATACTGCTAAGCAGATTCACATGGACAGATCAGAAAAGACTGGGCTGACAAAGGAAGGAAACCCTCACTGTAAATGCCAAAAACCAGCATGCCTTCACAGTTACCAGCCTTTCAGAGTTAAATTCGCTACCGCTCAGTGATTTCCGTTAATTGTTCAAAAACTGAAAACTTTTTTTAGAACATAAGAAAGAAAATGTTCCTACGATGGAGTCTTCTATGAATCTTGGCAAAGACAGGTTCCAGAAACAATGGCAAAATTGGGACTCAAAATGTCCCACGCTACAGCATAAGATTGTGGATGGGTGAGGTCAATAACCTCTGTGAGCCTTACCCCACTCCCAGACTACCTGACTGCAGAGCAATAATATACCATTTCTACAGTTAAATATATGTCATAGCACCTGTTTGTATCCGAAAAGACCTCAATTTAGGATGTGTGCACGTATCTTTCCTCCTCCTCGTTCCTGCGCACCCGCGTCCAGCTGTCACCCTTGTCCTCCTCCATCACGTACAGCAACTCACCCTCTAACACAGAAATGGTGCCCTCATTGTGGCCTGGAGGAAAGGGGAATGAGAGAAATGGAAAGAGAGACGAGGGATAGGGGATAGGGTAGTAGATAGAAGCATAATTAATTTGCCCATGTGCCCAAGTGACTTAAAAGCTTATTGTGGCAACAGCTGAAAATAATAATACCTTCAAATGGGTACAGCACTTTGCAAGTTCCGATGGAAGGCAGTGTTTCTTCGTCATCAAACTCGTCATCAAACTCTGTTAACAACCTTGACCTGAGTTTCAGAATTCTGACCTTCAGTGTAACTGCCATCTGGGCTGCTCATGGAGGAACACACACAGTAACTATAGAAAGAGTCCCAGATCATTAAAGCCAACATGCTGGAAATTATAATATGTGGAGGTTTTTGAATGTGCCTATGTGTGCGTCAGCCTCTACTGTACCTCTCACGATCCTGTGCACAGTTGTTGCTGCTGGGTGGGTTGTTTTGGATCTTGTAGATTTCGCTCTGTTTCTGGGGTGGGTCACCCTTCATCGGCAATCGCCCTTCCAACTCTGCCAGCCAGCCCTGAGTATAACACAAATGCACACAGACAGTTTATGATGGTTCCACTGGGTTAATTGCTCATCTGACGAAACGTGGTGACTGCAATAAACATGGTTTGTTGGGCACGACAAGTTCTAGGGGCTCAATTAATGCCTTAATAAAGTATAAGCACTTTGACACGATGGTATGCCTGGTACGCGTTATTCATTTGTCAGTTTTTAAAAATTTAAACAGCATTTTAAAAGTTAAAAGTGCAACCATTATGCTACTTGACTGAACAACTGACAGTCATGACTGCCTCAAACCAAACATTTTCTCAAGGGATTTTCTGTTTCATGTAGGTGACAAATATTGGGATTAAAACCACAAATTTTCCTGAAAGGTGACTGATGTCGTCAATCTTTTCCAGTGGTGTTTTCTTCCTCTGCTCAGGTGGCAAGTGGCTGAAATCCTCAGGCCCAGAACCCTGTGGAACACCATACTCAGGCACAGTAATCTGTTTTACTAGTCTGAGGGACATTGCTTAGCTATGAAGACATTAACAATTAAAAATTTTCCTCTAAGTGCAGAAGTATGGAAAGAAGAGAGTGAATATGCAGAATATTTGGTGCCAAAATTTAAAAATAAATAACCCGATGTTTAAATATTCATGCATTGTTTTGTATTCTTGTATTTTATTTGTCCAAGCGAGCCAATAAAAACTGCCACTTTGGATTTTCTTCTTTGTTCATGCACATGGTTAAAGAAAACATTCCAATCTGGTGCAGGATACCATTGTTTTTTCAGATTTAGCTCTTCTTTTGTTTTGATGCATTCATCACATAATGCAAATACCCTCCCCAAAACTCTCCATAAGTTTGTCACTCACGAAACTATGTATTCTGTTTGAACACAATTGGCATATATTATATACATCTAGATATGGACAAAAGGCAAGATATAGCCTTAATTAATTACATTTTTTTAAGAAACTCAATTGTTATAAATGTTATAAAGTCAAATGAAGACTGTAGCTACCTATATAAAGTATGAGCTAAAAAACATTGGTTGTCAAATATGCTAAGAATTGAAAAGTAAAATGTATATCTCCTTTATTTCACTACACTAACTTGCTCTCCCTTTCCTCTTTCACATTGTATGTAGGTCATGATTAGTTGTAGCTCAGTGCCTCGGTTGCAGTTATCATAAGACGACTGACTTCATTGCATCCCATAGTTGTCACAAAGAAGATGGTGTAGGATCTCTACTCATAATAGCTTGTTCCATCTAATCCCACAGATGCTCAATAGGATTGAGATCCTTGTGGTATGAAGCATTAGACAGCTGAAAGAACCCATTTGCAAATGGACTTCTGCCATGATGGCCCTGATCAGCAACAATGTGCAGCTGGCATTCAAATGTTGCTTTAAACTTGAGACATTACCAATGTGTGTCATAAAAACACACTCTCACATGGCCACCCACCAGCCTGCATTGTTAATACCTGGCTGGATTGATTGACTCAGGCAGTTTTCACCATATCCTGGTCCTGAAAACAAGCATGAAACAACAAAAAACTGCTGTTGTGATTCAACTGACTAAGCAACATTTTATTATTCCTCCTCTTTCCATAGTCAACTGAAACCGCAGTGTCTTGTGCTTTGTTGACAGGAGTCTGCTAGCTGCCATATCCCATCCAAAACAAGGTACGATGAGTTTTGTGTTTCAATTTGAGTTCCAATATGTTTCTGCACTGTTATTTGATAACCCTCTGTCGCCCTATGTTGTCAACAAGTGGTTTCCGGCTACAGGATCACCATCGACTGGATGTATTTTGGAAAGTGTACCATTCAAGATGATACTGTCTGTTGTAAACCCCTACCTGGGGGTTGTCACGCACAACCTCTGGTGCATCTGGCACCAACTGCTGAATCTGCCCTATAACTGCTGATGTGTGGGCTAGCGATGTATAGCGACCAAAATAGTAAGGTAGGTTAATAATAGAATTAGTACATATTTTGTTTCAATTCATGGTTGATCATTTCGCATGTCGGATTGGCTGTCCAGGATTTCATCAGTATGACTGACATATTTAAAAACTCCTCCACTACTTAGCAAATATTTGCTTATTAACACGAATACAATCAGTGTGGTATGGTAAGTGCTTTGGAAATTCCTCCCTTAGCTCGACTTGTGGGACAACCCAAAACTCTGTAACCAACACCAGCCTACCACCTCAACTCTCTTACATGAATAAGAAAAGAAAAAAAAGAGAAGGAAGCTTGGACAAAGAAGAAAAATAGCAGGCAGGTCTTTTATTACACAAAGAAAAAATAAAAGCAGAAATAAAAGATAACACCTGATACATATAACATCTGATTACTTTTTTAAATCATTAAATTATGATGAACAAATCTCTGATATACACAAAATGTAGAAACAAAAACATACCCATAAAACTTGTGTTGAATCTACTCAATTGATTTAAGGTATGAGAGACTGGTATCAGGACTAATGGAAACGCAGTGGAGACTATTAGGAAACAGAGGAATTTAACCTTTCCCTGGCAGCTTACTAGATACAGTGTATCATAATATATACAATTTAAATAAAACTAATTGATATTAAGATTGTTAAAATTATTTTGAGCAAACTACAAGGAAAAAGCTTTTTATTTTCCTTCATATTTAAATTAATTTACCACTATAATTTAGTCCACTTATCGTTAGTTCTGAGAACCTCTGTGACTGACAAGGAGCAATGGATTGGATTAATCATTTTAAAGTCCAACAAAAGGAGAAATGAACTGTAGTTGTCCGTTTAACTGGGCGACATGTTATTCTGATGTGAGTGCTGACATATGATGTGAATAATGCCATGGATGCAAATGAGAAATTGAAAATTGGCACACTAATGGAATAAGCTGCTGTGATCTCTCAGTTTATATGTACAACAACTTAAATAATTTAGAAAAATGTAACATAAATTTAACAAAATTACATTTGAAAAATGTATGTATATTGATGTTATTTGGCTGTATTATGTGACAACAATTAACAACTGTTAATAGTGAACAATAAAAACAAGACCAACAAACAAGTATAATTCTGATCATTAATTGGAATCCAAACCTGAGCAATAAGAATAATCTGACAGATACACAGACAAGGCATAAAAGAGGGATAAAGACAAAAAAAGACAAAAACAGGTGTTAATACTTACATCAAAACATTTTTGAACATGACAACAACAATGTAAATCGGCTAATGAAAACCGAATCATTGTAAATTGTCTTAAACCAGGGAGAGCTTCAGTAGAGGGGAGCACCAAAAAAAAAGAAACAAAAACAGTCATCAGCAAAATATCTACCCTGACATTTCTATTGTAAAGAAAGTGGGGGAAGTACAACATTCAAAACATTATATTTACATATACTCATCTACCTATACTCAAGGGTCGGCATTGTGTGCCAGTGCCTATGGTTCACCTTAAAAGCCAAGCTTAAAACGAGGGATCAATGTAAATGCTGAATTAGCATTGCAAATGGACCAGGTTTGATATCTTCTATTTGTTAACGGTCTCCTACCAACCAAGACACAGAGCCACAGAAAAGCTTGCCGAGCCTTTTTCAAAAGCTCACCTGGACAAAGAAGAAGCCTGTGGTCTGACAAAAATTGAGTTGTTAGGACGTAGCTTTTGTTGGAGAAGCATTCAACTCCCAAGAACATCATCCCCACGGTCAAGTATGGTGGTGGGAACATAATGCTTTGGGGGTGTTTTACAGTCAATGGGCCAGGCCCATAGCAACATAAAAAAAGAAGAGTACATCAAGATTCTGGAGCAAAACATCAGACAGTCTGCAGAAAAACCTGGCCTGGGGACAGAGTGGACCTTCCAAAAAGATAACGATCCAAAACACACCGCAAAAGTGATCAAGAAATGGTTGGCAGAGAACAATTTTAACGTTTTGGAGTGGCCAAGACCTGAATACCATCGAGAATTTGTGGAGAGAACTGAAGACCGTAGCATTATCCCTCTTGCACTAAACTTTACAGTTGGCACAATACAGTCAGGCAGGAAACGTTCTCCTGGCACTTGACTGGCCTGCACAGAGCCCTGATCTCAACCCTATTGAACACCTTTGGGATGAACTAGAATGGAGATTGCGAGCCAGGCCCTCTCATCCAACATCAATGGCTGACCTCACAAATGCTCTTCTGGAAGAATGGGCAAAAATTCCAACAAACACACTCCAAAATCTTATAGAAAGCCTTCCCAGAAGATTTGAAGCTGTTATAGCTGCAAAACTCGATATTAATGCCTATGGATTGTCATAAAAGCTCCTGTAAGTGTCCCAATACTTTTGTCCATATAGTGTGAAAATATAATGATTCAAAATATATTGAATCATAGTGAACTTCATTTGACTTTAGACACTGATCAACAGAAAAAGACACTTCTACCATTTAGTATATTTATAACAAATATTAAACACAAAATAATTGGTTGCATAAGTCTTCACCCCCTGTAATGCAACATGGTTTTAGAATAAGCTCAGTTAATTAAATGGAGATCACCAGTGCACAGTCAAAGTGATTTGATTAAAGTGATTATAAATACACCTGTCTCTGGAAGGTCTACTTACTGGTGAGTGAGTATCTTGGGAAGAACAACACCATGAAGACAAAAGAACACTCCAAGCAGATCCACAAGGGAATTAAACATAAAACAGGGGATGGATACGATAAAATGCGGATGTGGCCGAGTCAGAGTCCAGACCTCAACCAAATTGAGAATCTGTGTATGTTCTTGAAAAAAGGCTGTGCACTCACGATCCCCAAGCAACCTGACAGAGTTTGAGCAGTTTTTGCAAAGAAGAATGGGGAAAAATTGCAGTGATAGAGACCTATCTACATAGGATCAAGGCTGTAATTGCTGCCAAAGGTGCATCTAATAAATACTGACTTGATGGAGGTGAATACTTACGCAACCAATTATGATGTGTTTAACATTTGTTATAAATTTAGACTAATTGGTAGAAATGTCTTTTTCTGTTGATCCGTGTCAAAAATGTTAAATGAAGTTCACTATGATATATATAACAAATAAAACATAAAAACATCCAAGAGGGGTTTCTGCCCAATTTGTAATTGACATCTCGTCTCATCGCTACAAATCTTAACCCCACACACGGGGTGGGTAAAGAAGTGCAACTATTCTCTTTCAATACTAGTCCCTGTTGAGCCACTTATCCCTTTTAAACTCAGCAAACTCGCAGCCCATAGAAGAGTCAATGACATAAGCTGAATTTGAACCTGCCATGTGATCCAAATTTCGTAATTTCATTTAAATTTAGAAGCAATTTTTTTTAAAGGGAATTTAAGTAAATACATCAAATAAAAAATATTCAAAATAAAGAAACTTTGAATCAGAAATGCAACGCGTTTATGTAATAGTCATGTTTTCTTTACACCTACTTTGAGTATAATTCTGTAAGTGCATGATAAAGGTCATGGTCATAAATTAGAGTGATGATGTTTCATCTTCTTTGAATCTATGAATGAGCAGCTCAGGCATGACACACATTGAGCTTGCACAGTGTCCTTGTGAGCTCTTTGTGGTAATAGAGAACACAAGTTTATCACTGAACACAAAGCTGCCAGTTTTCCTCTTTGGCCTGAGATGATACCAGACACACACAAACAAACACACTCTTCCACCTGCAACCATCATATTCCAGTTTACAAGTAAAATTATTAACATTCTCTATGTTTTAACTGGAGGTATAGTATTAAAATAATAATAAAGTAATAGTGTCACAAAACTTAATTACCTAAATTTTATTTGTCCGAGCCTAGTTTTTAAAAATTAAGGGTAGAGTAATCTCAAAATTAATTTCAAAATGATAATAAATAGGAAGGTCCGGTATATCGTGTAAATCTCACGTATTGTGACCAACAGTTAGAAATGATAGTTTCTACAGAAAACAACTATTCTTACAATAATTTTGAATTTTTCTACCATTATAAATATGCTGGAATAAGCTTAATTAACAGATTACAGTTATTAACTGTAATTATCAATCACTATAAAAATAAACTATTAGGAGTTGTGCATTACATTTCTTTGTGTGCAGCAGTGCATACAATACCCGCATAAGTAAAATCTTCAAATACAAATATATATGGTAAAAAACAGTAACAAATAACAGTTGTATACTATAATTTATTTTTTTAAGGATTAAACTGGGAGAAGAGGAAATTAAGCGTTGTTTGGGTGAGTAATTAATTATTATCGGGAAGGAACATATCTGATCTGTGCATTGACTAAATTCACAGTGCAGTTTATTCCTGTGAATTTTCTAGAACAACTGCACAGAACAACGGCATTGTTTGTTTTATTTCTCATTTTCTCATTACAGAATATATTGTAGCGTTTTGAAAGAGAGCTACTTCTCTGCGTGGGTTTAAGCACGAGACCGACACCGTTTAACAGGAATCAA